>CAUYQU010102858.1:0-47684 GCA_963574635.1 Cheracebus regulus | reverse complement strand
AGATGGTATCTCAATGTAGTTTTGATTTGCATTTCTCTAATGACCAGTGATGATGAGCATTTTTTCATACGTTTATTGGCCTCATGTATGTCTTCTTTTGTAAAGTGTCTGTTCATATCCTTTGCCCACTTTTGAATGGGCTTGTTTGTTTTTTTCTTGTAGATCTGTTTTAGTTCTTTGTGAATTCTGGATATCAGCCCTTTGTCAGATGGGTAGACTGCAAAAATTTTTTCCCATTCTATTGGTTGTCGATTCACTCTAATGACTGTTTCTTTTGCCGTGCAAAAGCTGTATATGTACCACATTTTCTTTATCCAATCTGCTGTTGATGGCCATCTAGGTTTATTCCATGCCTTTGCTCTTGTGAATAGTGCTGCATTGGTAATGCGTGTGCATGTGTCATTTTGATTAAATGATTTGTTTTCTTGTAGGTACATACCCAGTAATGGGACTACTGGGTTGAATGGTAGTCTGTTTAAATTCTTTAAGAAATCTCCAAACTGCTTTCTACAGTGGCTGAATTAATTTACACTCCCACCGACAGTGTATAAGCGTTCACTTTTCTCTGTGTCCTTGCCAACATCTTGTTTTTTGTGTTTTGACGAGGGGGTCTTATTTGATCATTTTCTTCCCTTTGTTTTTTCAGTTCTTTCTGGAATTTTCATCAGTTTTCTATTAGATCTCCTGGATTGATTCTCTGATTTTCTTTAATTTTGACTTTTTTTTTTTTTTGAGATGGAGCCTCACTGTGTTGCCCAGGCTGGAGTGCAGTGGTGCAATCTCCGCACACTGCAACCTCTGCCTCCCGGGTTCAGCAATTCTATTGCCTCAGCCTCCAGAGTAGCTGGGATTACAGGTGTGCGCCACCACGACCAGCTAATTTTTTGTATTTTTAGTAGAGATGGGATTTTACCATATTGGTCAGGCTGGTCTTGAACTCCTGACCTTGTGATCTGCCCGCCTTGGCCTCCCAAAGTGCTGGGATTACAGGTATGAGCCACCACACCTGGCCCCATCTTCTCATCTTTTATTCCCACCTTTTGAGGAGTTTTTTTTTCAATTCTGTCTTCCAAACAATTATTGAATTTTGTATCTTGTACTTTTTTAATTTCCAGGAACCATTTTTTTGTTGTTTTTTAAAAGGTCTTCTTTTTATGTAGCTTTCTGTTCTTTCATGGATGCAACACTTTCCTGGTTTTGTTTGTTTGTTTGTTTGCTTGGTTGGTTGTTTTTTTGAGATGGAGTCTCACTCTGTCACCCAGGCTGGAGTGCAGTGGTGCAATCTCAGCTCATTGCAACCTTCCTCAAGCAGTTCTTATGCCTCAGCCACCTCAGTAGCTGGGATTACAGGCACCCACCACCATGCCCAGCTAATTTTTGTATTTTTAGTAGAGATGAGGTTTCACCATGTTGGCCAGGCTAGTCTCCAACTCCTGACCTCAAGTATTCCACCTGCCTCAGCCTCCCAAACTGTTCAAGTTACAAGTGTGAGCCACTGTGCCCAGCCAATACTTTCTTGTTTCTCTTTAAGAATATTAACTTTGGTTTTTAAATAGTTTTTTCTATTACCTGAATTATTAACATTTCTTGGGATTCATTGTTTTGTTTCTATAGAGGCTTTCTTTTAATGCTTGGTGACCCTTGGGTGTCCATCCATATTTAAGACTGAGGCCCTAAAAACCTATCCAAAGCTTTATGTAAGGTTTCAGGGTTTGTCAACTGGTAGATGGTTAGGTATTGCTTTTTTATTGAGGGACCCCAAAATTTTCTATAGTTCTTTATTCTTGGGCTGATCAGTTTCCCTAAAGTGGGATCTCTTATTCCTGACTTATAAGTCTGTCAGAATTCTGTGAAGTGGGTGGGAGAGGAAGTCTAGGGTAACTATTAATATCTATCTATGTAGTCTCACTTAATACTCATCTTTAACATTTGCAACCTTACTCCTGCTATACCAGGTAGATATCTCTATAGAGTCCAAAGTCCTTTGGTTCAGCCCTACTCAAAGATTAAGCCTCTAATTCATTTAGGGGAAAAGAATGAGTAATCTCCTGAGTATTTAGAGACAGCTTCTGGGATTCTAACAGCTTCTCCTGTAGACTTAGCCAATCCTCCAATTTTGCTGCCCTGTTTCTTACCCTGGACTTTGAAATACATGATGTAAATCAAAACCGCATTGAGATACCATCTCACGCCAGTTAGAATGGTGATCATTAAAAAATCTGGAGACAATGGATGCTGGATAGGAGGTGGAGAAATAGGAACACTTTTACACTGTTGGTGGGAGTATGTATTAGTTCAACCATGGTGGAAGACAGTGTGGCAATTCCTCAAGGATCTAGAAATAGAAATACCTTTTAACCCAGCAATCCTATTACTGGGTATATACCCACAGGATTATAAATTGTTATAAAGACACATGCACACATATGTTCATTGCGGCACTGTTTACAATAGCAAAGACCTGGAACCAACCCAAATGCCAATCAGGGATAGACTGGATAAAGAAAATGTGGCACATATACACCATGGAATACTATGCAGCCATAAAAAAGGATGAGTTTATGTCCTTTGCAGGGACATGGATGAAACTGGAAACCATCATTCTCAGCAAAATGACACAAGAACAGAAAACCAAACACCGCATGTTCTTACTGATAAGTGGGAGTTGAATCATGAAACCACATGGACACAGGGAGGGAAACATCACACACTGGGGTGTGTTGGAGGTGGGGGGCTAGGGGAGCAATAGCAGAGGGTAGGTAGGTTGGGGAGGGATAACATTAGGAGAAATATCTAATGTAGGTGATGGGGGGATGGAGGCAGCAAACCACCATGGCAGGTATATGCATGTGTAACAATCCTGCAAGATCTGCACATGTACCCCAGAACTTAAAGTGTAATAAAAAACAAAAAGAAGAAAAGAAAACTCAGAGGCAGGGTAGCTTGCTTCACACTGGCAACTTCTGTGCAGGTACTTTAAGTTTTAACTTTGTTTTGCTAAATTAATTATGAATTATCTGTTTGCCTGCTGTCTCCCAAAATTTTGTTAGCATTACTGATCTAATGTTATCTGTCTTTTCCTCTTTATCCTTCTTAATTCCTTTAGTGTCATTTTAATGTGACCTAGCATAGTACAGAAATTAATGCCAAGTTTAGAAGCAGAATGTTACTATTTGCATTGTTCTACATTGCCCCTTCATTGATTATTTATTTTATTCTCTTTATTTTATGATTCTAATAATACCTTAGTTTTACTGAAAACTCCTTTGCCAGGCACTGTGCAAAGTACTTTTGTAGATTAGTTCATTTCCCACAACTACCCAACATGAGTTAAGTGCTATCATTATACCTATTTTACAAACAGAGAAACTGAGGCTTGAAGAAGCTAAGTGACTTACACATGGTTTACACAGCAAGAATACAGTTGAGGCTGGGCACTGTGGTTCATGCTTGAAATTCCAACACTTTGAGAGGGCTGAGGCAGGAGGCTTGCTTGAGACCAGTCTGGGCAAAGTAGCAAGACCTCATCTCTACAAAAAATAAAAACTAATTATTCAGGTATATTGGCATGTGCTTATAGTCCTAGTCTGGAGGCTGAAGCAGAAGGATTGCTTGAGCCCGTGAGTACAAGGTTGCAGTTCCTGGGCCATAGAGTAGGACTCTCTGTCTCAAAAAAAAAAATGCAATTGAGACAAGACTTACCCAGAGAGCCTAGTCCAGAACTTATGTCCTTAACTATTATACTGTACTGTTTCCCTACATTATATAGCTGATTGATGTTTATAAAAATAATTTTTTAAGTTGATAATGTACATACCCTACAAGAACTATTATTGTATTTCATTAGTCTTTGTGAATGAGGATCATGCAGTTTTCAAGATTCAAAGGCATTTGAAATTATCCAGGTGATTTTATTGTGTTATAAGTAAGAAAATAGGAAAACCAGAAAAGTAATATTATGTGATTTTGTCCAAACTCAAACACCTGGAACATGCAGGTACCTGTATCTTTGTGTGTGTGCACACATACATATATACATAAATATATACATATATATAATTGATAGTTTGATATAGGAGCATTTTAGATTAATATTTCAAATAGTGTCTATTTTAACATAAGACATAAAATATATCTAAGATAATATAATTGATTTTGGTTATGTATCAGATTCTATTCCTATGCACTATAATTTGTCATTGCTGTGCTTGATCTTTGCCAATGAAATATACATGATGCGGGCAAGATTTTTAGCAACACTTCATAACTTTTTCCTGTTTCCTGCCTATCTATTCCTAATATGCTATGTAAACAGTATACTTATATTCCATTTTTATTACAATGTTCTAAAAGGAATATAAATATAAATATAAGAGTTGGGTTTGGGGCAGACATTCTCAAAATAGAATGGTTGAATTCAAACTGAATGAGACCAAGCTATTATTTTTGGCTTTTTCATTTATCTTCTATCTTTGGAGAATGGAGACAGAACTGGTTGAGGAGTACACTCTCCCTAGGCCTTACTTATCTTACATCATGATTCATAAGTTTGCCTGTAATAGAGTTAAGGCCATTAGAAAAAGCAGTATTGGAGAAGATGGAAGTACAGTAGAGATATAATTTATGAAAAATTTTAGAAACAAGTCCAACATAAAATGATTTCAGAGTCAATGATTTCGGAGTCAGAATGTAATAGGAAACGAACCAAACCACAAAATAAACCTTAAGTTTAACAACTTAATGTATAATCTTATATTCTTCCCATACCACAAAAAGCTTGTACAAGTTTTGCCCTGAAAATATATATGCCCTAGAAATGGCCTTAATGTGTATCCTAAGGCAGCAGTCCCCAACATTTTCGGCACCAGGGACCTGTTTCATGGAAGACAGTTTTTCCATAGAACAGGTTGAGGTGGGGGGGTAGTTTTGGGATGATTCAAGGGTATTACATGTATTATGCACTTTATTTCAAGTGTATTACATTTATTATTATGTATTATTAAATTGCATGATATAATGAAATAATTATACAGCTCACCATAATGTGGAGTCAGTGGGGTTCCTGAGCTTGTTTTCCTGCAACTAGATGGTCCCATCTGGGGGTGATGAGAGACAGTGACACCTGAAGTGTGCTTTTGTTCAGTCTACTCCCTAATCTCTTTTTGGTTGCCATCACTGCACACTGCTTCACAAAGGTGGACTGTTGAAAATGGAAGCAGGCTATTCCATGCTTTTGTGGCAGTCTCAGGATATTATGCCTTTACTTTAATACATACAGAACACAGAGAGATTTGAAGTTACCTCAAACATACTTTTAAGGCCACTGTCATTTGCAGTCAAAAGCAGTTGATCCTCTTCTAGCATGGAGAAAGCCGATTCACCTGGTTTATTCACAAATGAGTGGTGGATCCATTCCTTCCCAGGTCAGAGGTCTTTTGTGGTTGGGAAGTAATCCCTGAACTCTTTTGAAAGCTGAGATAGGTGATTATGCACCAGGTGGGAGAAAGGAGACCCTGGTTCAGCCTCTTTCAAAACCTCTGATAACTTTGACACATGTCAAAAATCCCAGTGTTCACTTGTTGCCCCCGTAATTCCAGTTGACTTTGAATGCAGCCCCTTTATCTGCCAACTTGAACACAGTTGTTGTTGTCCCCTGAAGTGACAGATGGAGTTTGTTGAACAAGTTGAATATTTCACACAAGTAAGCAAGTTTTATGACCTATTCTGTGTCACTGAAATGTGCTGCCAGTGGTGACTTTTTCAAAGACAAATCTCTGGAGTGGCTCTCATAACCCAAAAAGTCTGGTCAGTGATCTACCTTTAGAAAGCCATCTCACTTCTGTGTATAAGAGAAGAGGTGTGTGCTCTGCGTCCATCTCCTCGCAGAGCTGCGTGAACAAATGAATTAAGGGCATGTACTTTAATGTGGTTGATAGTTTTAATCACATCCTTCAAAACATTGTGAAGTTCAAGTGACATTTTTCAGCTAGCCAGCATCTCTCTATGGATGACACATTGCATAGACTCACATTCAGAAGTGACCTCTTTGACCCACGTAGTGAAACCAGAAAGCTGTCCAGTCATGGCATTCTCTCCATCCATGCATATACCAACGCAAAATGACCAGTTTTCCTGATATGTACTCATTCAAAGACTTGACTAGTTTTGCAGCTGTGATGTTGGTTGGCAGCAAAAGCACACATAACATGTGCTCGTGCCCATCCTCCTGAAAAATATATAGCACAAAAACAAGCATTTGTTGCCTTGTTGTCAACATCAGTAGACTTGTCAATCTGGATTGCATACCATAGTGACTCATTAACCCTCTCTAACAGTTGTGCCTCAGTATCCTCTGCTCTTTCATCAATCTGTCTAGCTGTGGTGCTAGCTGAAAGAGGACATGCCACCTTTTGAACTGCAGCCTCTCCTAAAAGTTCACGAGAAATGTCCTTAGCAGCAGACAGGATCAGCTCTTCACCAATAGTAAGGGGCTCCTTAGCTTTTGCAATGTGGTTAGCCACTAAGAATGATACTCTCAGTGCAGACACATTTGATGAAGTTGGTGACCTTCAATAATTGCTTCTGTTTTTCATGTTCACGTTTTTTTTTTTCTTTTGAAAAACTCCTAAGGCTTGTCTTTTAATGCATGGTGCTTGGTCTCCATGTGATGAAGCAGTTTTGAAGGTTTCACGGCTTCATTGGCTAGCTGGTCGCCACATATTATAAAAAGAGGGCTTGGAGAATGTGAATTACCTATTGCAGTGAACCTGTAATTTAAGCAGGACTCTTGATATTTTCTTTTCAATGCAGCTTTCTTTTCGTTGGCAGCTTTAGAGCCTTCTGCTGTCTTATCATTGGGTCTTTCTCCCTTTTCAAAGAAGCTCTCCAGTGATGATTGTTTTTATTCATTTGGCTAGGGTTAGCTTATGGGCTTACTAAAACTGTGACTGAGACAAATATGCAGTGTAGGAAAGAGGCACAGGCAAAGTGGTAAATCAAATAATGGGCAGGACACACGTGGACTGAAATAGGTTTCAAATTTTGACTTAAAGCCTGCTACCAGATGCAGCTATACAGTTGAAGTACATCAACTCACTTACCACGGTAAAGCCAGCCACCAGATGCAGCTTAATTGTCACTTGTCACACACTGATAGGGTTTTAATAAGTCTGCAAGCAATGGAGGTATGCAGTCAACCCTCTCTGATAATGTTTATCTCTATTTGCAGCCACTCCCCAGCACTAGCATCACCACCTCAGCTGCACCTCAGATCATCAGGCATTAGATTCCCATAAGGAGTACGCAACCTACATCTCTTACATGTGCAGTTCACAAGAGGGTTCACACTCCTGTGAGAATCTAATGCCACTGCTGAGCTGACAGGAGGTGGAGCTCAGGTGGTAATAATGTGAGTGATGGGGAACAGCTGTAAATACAGGTGAAGTTTCATTCACTCTCATCACTGCCTGCTGTGTGGCCCCATTCCTCACAGACCATGGACCAGTACCGATTCAAGGTTTGGGGACCCATGTTCTAAGGGTCAAAGGATTGGGGTGTTGGGGAGCATGATCCTTTGCTCCTTTGCCGGGCTCTGGTAACTTCAGGAAGAGTATGTGTTTATTTCTTTACAAGCCTGATAAAGGTTATATGTAACAATATTTTAGAACTATTTCCTAGCTATTTTCTTTCTTTTTCTTTTTTCCCTTGAGATAGAGTTTCACTCCTGTTGCTGAGGCTAGAGTACAATGGCACGATCTCAGCTCACTGAGAGCTTCCAGGTTCAAGCGTTCTCCTGCCTCAGCCTCCTGAGTAGCTGGGATTACAGGCATGCACCACCACGCCCAGCGAATTTTTGTGTTTTCAGTACAGACGGGGTTTCACCATGTTGGCGAGGATGGTCTCGATCTCTTGACCTTATGATCTGCCTGCCTCAGTCTCCCAAAGTGCTGGGATTACAGGCGTGAGCCCCACACCCGGCCTTTGCTTATAGGTTTATGGGTCTTTGGCCCTATTAGAACTGCAGTCTCTGAGAGCAAAGACAGTTTGATTTTGTATCCCCGGAGCCTGGCCCAGTGGCTAGCACTGTGACAACCTCATCCATAAAATCCTAAATGGATGTAAAAATAAGCAGATTAGTTGGCTGGGCACAGTGGTTGACACCTGTAATCCCAGCACTTTGGGAGGCTGAGGTGGGCAGATCATGAGGTCAGGAGATTGAGACCATCCTGGCCAACACGGTGAAACCCGGTCTCTACTAAAAATACAAAAATTAGCTGGGCGTGGTGGCACATGCCTGTAATCCCAGCTACCCAGGAGGCTAAGGCAGGAGAATCACCTGAACCAAGTAGTCGGAGGTTGCAGTAAGCTGAAATCACACCACTGCCCTCCAGCCTGGCAACAGAGCAAGACTCTATAGAAAGAAAAGAAAAGAAAAGAAAGAGAAAGAAAGGCAGAAAGAAAGAAAAAGAAAGGAAAGAAAGAAAGAAAGGAAAGAAAGAAAGAGAAGAAACGAAAGAGAGAGAAAGAAAGAAAGGAAGAAAAAGAAAGAAAAGAAAAGAAAAGAAAAGAAAAGAAAAAAGAAAAAAGAAGCAGATTAGCCAAGGCAGTGTAAGACAAATGTAAATTACTTTCAACTGGTTATAGGTGTAAAAACAGGGACAGAACACCTATTATCCCCAGGCATCCTCTGGAAAAGAAGAGATTAGGGATTAAAGGAGAAAAACTAGAAGTGTCTGGAAGAAAGATAGACAAAGAGGAAGAAAAGAATGACCTGCTTAGAACAGGGACTGCACATTCCGGGCACTGGGCTGGCACATGAATGAAATGCCATCTGGAGAAGGACAGGGCAAAGATGCCAAAGCAAGAGCCCAGGCAGAAAGACAGATGCAGCCGGCCCAGCAGCGAGGAGGCGCAGGCTCCGGTGCCTCTGAGTCAGGAGGTGAGATACACACACGTGGTTATTCTCATAGATGCCTTCCTGCAGAAGGGCAGGCAGATTTAAAACATCCCTGCAGCCAAACAAAACGACTCTAAGACAGGATTCCAGAGGAAAATCAGAAAGACAGCTGCTTTTCTTCTCCCTTAGACAATCGAGCAAAATTATTAATGTGAAGTTCAAGTGCCACATAATGCCTACAAACACAGCTGACTCTTTGCCATCCGTAAGACACTCCCCATCCCCTACCACTTCCTTACCCTTCCCATCCTGCAGCTTCCTCCTCCAGGAAGCCTCCCCTGATCCCCCAGGGTATCTCTTGACATGCTCTTAAAACACTCTGGAGAGGCGGAGGTTGCAGTGAGCCGAGACCATGCCACTGCACTCCAGCCTGGGCAACAAGAGCAAAACACCATTTAAAAAAAAAACAAAAAAAAACCACCCTGGACTCCTGATTGAATCAAATAGGTATTCACTTGAAATCTGCTCCCACTATAAGAAGATAAACACCATGAGGTCAGGGACTACTTCGTTCTTATTAAATCCCCAGTATCCAAGACTCACTCTGCCTAGTACATATTGGAGGCTCCAACTATGTGTTGAATGAATGATTCAATCAAAGAGAAAAACAATGAATTAAACAAGTAATGAATAAAACTGGCAGGTATCTGGAATGCAAGACCAAGGTGCTGGAATTATTTTCAGCATAAAGGAGAAGGAGAGAGCCGAGCACGGTGGCTCATACCTATAATCTCAGCACTTTGGGAAGCTGAAGCAGAAGCCAGAAGTTCGAGATCAGCCTGGGCTGTCCCAAAACCCTGTCTCTACAAAAAAAAAAAAAAGTGGTTTTGGCCACAGTGGTTTATGCTTGTAATCCCAATACTTTGGAAAGTCAAGGCCGGTAGATTACTTGAGGCCCAGAATTCAAGACCAGCGTGGGCAACATGGCAAAACTTCATCTCTACTATATATATATATATATATATATATATATATATATATATATATATGCAAAAGCCAGGTGTGGTGGCACATGCCTGTAATCCCAGCTACTCAGGAGGCTGAGGTGGGAGGATCACATAAGCCTAAGCCCAGGAAGTTGAGGCTGCAGTAAGCCATGATCGTGCCACTACATTCTAGCCTGGGCAACAGAGTGAGACCCTGTCTCAAATAAAAAAATAAAATAAAAAATCAGCCGGGCAGGATGACACATGCCCATAATCCCAGCTACTCAGGGGGCTGAGGTGGGAGGAGTGCTTGAGCCCAGGAAGTAGAGGCTGCAGGGAGCCAGGATTGTGTCACTGTACTCTAGCCTGGGCAACAGAGTGAGACCCTGTCTCAATAAATAAATAGAGGAAGGGCACATAGAGCAAGTCCTCGAGGAGCCAGTGACAGCCAAAAGCAGGGGACCAGCAGCTGTAGCCTGTGGGACCACCTGGCCAAACCAACTGTCACATGGCTCAGTGAACTCGCCAACTAGGATCGTCTTTTTACATTTTTAAATAGCCGAAAAACAATCAAAAGAACAATGAATTTTTTTTCTTTTCTTTTTTTTTTTTTTTTTGAGACAGAGTCTCACTCTGTTGCCCAGGCTGAAGTGCAGTGGCACGATCTCTGCTCACTGCAATTTCTACCTCCTGGGTTCAAGCAATTCTTCTGCCTCAGCCTTCTGGGTAGCTGGGATTATAGGCGTGCACCACGACACCCAGCTAATTTTGATATTTTTAGTAGAGATGGGGTTTTACTATGTTGGCCAGGCTGGTTTCGAACTCCTGACCTCACATGATCCACCTGCCTCAGCCGTCCAAAGTGCTGAGATTACAGGCGTGAGCCAACATGCCTGGCCAAAACGATATTTTATAACACACAAGTTATTTGAAATTCCTATTTTGGGATGCATAAATAAAATGTTATTGGAACACAGATGCACTCATGTGTTTACCTATCATTTGGGGCTACGTTCATGCCAAGACAGTAGAGCTGAGTGGCTGGGACAGAGACCACAAAACCCTCAAAGCCCAAATACTGACTACATGGCCCTTCACAGAAAAAGTTCCCTGACCCCTGGCCTGGAGCCTCTGTGGGATCACTATATCCCAGCACCTGTAAGAAAACTCTCACGCAGTGGCATCTGCTAATGTCTGAGTCTCAGGAAAAAGCTGCCAGACACTGTCTGTTGATATAAAATGTGACTTAAACATCCATTAATAGAGTGCTGGTGAAACTAACAGCATACCCATCCAATGGATTACTACACAGCTATTTAAAAGAATGAGCTAGACTAAAATGCACAAAGTATAGAAAAATGTCTGCATATACTGTCAAAGTAATTTAAAGGATAATACAGAAAATACTTTCCAATTTATTTTAAAAGCTAAGTGTACATATGTTTAAAAGGTAAGACCAGGGATTCTTACCTTTTATTTGAAATCTTTTTGTACTTACTGAAATTTTGTTTGTTTGATTTTGAGATGGAGTCCTGCCCTGTCGCCCAGGCTGGAGTGCAATGGCGCGATCTCGGCTCACGGCAACCTCCGCCTCCCGGGTTCAAGCAATTCTCCTGCCTCAGCCTCCTAGGTAGCTGGGATTACAGGCGCCTGCCACCACACCCAGCTAATTTTTTGTATTTTCAGTAGAGACGGGGTTTCAGTATGTTGGCCAAGCTGGTCTTGAACTCCTGATCTCATGATCTGCCTGCCTTGGCCTCCCAAAGTGCTGGGATTACAGGTCTGAGCCACCGCACCCGGCCTGTACTCTGAAATCTTTTACCCTGAAAATAAACTATTCTCTAACTTAATAAAAGATAAAGCTGCTGAAATACAGAAAGCCATTTTCCCCCATGCCTTTTTGCAATAGTGTAGCTTATTTGGAACAATAATGGATCCAAATTGATCGATAATCTCATGATCCTACAGTCCAAATTCTGTGTTTTGCAGATGGGTGGTGCATATATAGACACACTCTTCTCTGAAACTTGAAGTCGTTGGAAACAGTGCAAAGCTGTTCATGTGTTTGTTTTGAGGAAGCGTAAGATTAGAACATTCAGAAATAGTCCTACTTCCCTTTTCCTAGAAACTCTGTTACCTCTTCAACTAGACCACCCCTCTCAAGCCTGCGGAAGGTCAGGTTGCCAGGGGATACGAATAAACCAGCTGCCTTTTTTGTGTCTCTGCTAAACAGCAGCTGGCTCCCCTGTTACTAGGACCCCCTCCTGGGGCAGGCTTATAATCATAAGCTGTAGCAACGATTTCCCCAGGTGGGAAGGGGTGGTCACGTAGTCAGGCGGGCACAGAGGCCAAGGCTGAGCCAGCAGGTGGATTTGGGTAGGATTTCATCTTCTGCCTTGGCACAAATGTCCATGATTCCCACCAAGTCTCACTTTCCTTGGTTTTAATCCTCTCAGTTCTCTCATGGTAACTTCTTTGGAGAGTCACAGAGACGAAGACACAGCTCTGTTTAGCTGGGTTGCCCTGTCTTGCCCTGCCCAAGACCACAGCCTTCAACAGTACCCTCTGCTCACCCTGCTGCAGAACGTGCCACGCTGTGCACCCCCTTTTATAAACCATCTACAGCCAGCTTCTCGAAATCCTGGGGTCATCTGAAAGCCTGGGAGGTCCATAATTATTGGGGGCATTGAGGTGTGGTCCTATTCAACTCAGAAATGCACGTGGAACCTGTACTATTTGATGGGATAAATAACCCGTAAATACCCCCAGCATTTCCCTTGTCATTCAAGAGCATTGAGAGACATACCAGCCAGTGAGATACTTAAGGAAAAGGACGATGTTGTAGTGAAATTAGGGAAACCTCACATTCGCAATCCCTGTTTTGAAGCTTGGAGATCATTAAAACCTTCAAAATTCCAAGAGATCATGCAGTGGCATTGCCTGGTTCATTTTATTCAAACCAGTTGTGGTTCATAGAACCTTTTGAGATACCTTTCGGAAAACACAGCCCCAGACAAAGGGTTGGGTTTAACACAGATACCCACGGTGGACATGAGGGTCCAAGGATGACCCAAACCATGGGAAAGGCAGCCTTCCTCCCATGATACTCACAGAACTACAGAACCAGACTCGCACCCCTACCACCCAGCACAGTGGGAGGAGCAAGACTTTACTGCAGCCCTGAGCACAGACTTAAGAAAAAGCCCCAAACAGAGAGGTGAAGAAGGGAGGAAAAACCTGCCCCTCTAGAGAGACAGAACACCAGGGGGCTGGTGCAGGCTCCCCAGAGCAGGACTCACCATTGGTGGTCGTGTTGACATAGTACCGCCGGCCCTGAGGCGACAGGTAGCTTTGCCAGCCAGGAGGAAGGATGACAGTCTGGCTCTCTTCTCCCGGCGGAGGGGGTACCATTCCAGGCTTCTGTTGGAGAAGAAAGAGAAAAGTCACACCCATTTGGCATTTTAGCAAGTTTTTAAACCAGGAAGGCAGAGGCTGATGAATTCACCTTAGAGTAGCTTGACATTGGGAAGTATATGGCCCACAAGCCCCTGAGGTCACAGGCAGCACATGTGTGATCTCAGGGGCTGCAGGAGCACAAGCGGTGAGAAGCACCTGAGCATTCAGAGCCCCTGCACAGGTGACAGCTCCTCTGGGAGCAAAGAGGAAAATGCCATTCAGCTAATGGAGCTGGACTTTCTCAGCGGCCCCCTAGAAAATCACTCACAGGGTGCTGCGCTTACCAGGGAGCCCTGTCACTCCAACCAGCTCCCACTGTGAAATCTGAAGCCTGAAATTCCCAGACCACGAAGCATAGCAGCAGACAAGGCCCCAGGCTTGCTGTGCAAACCTAGCAGAAGTAATTAATGCAAGTCATCACACAGTGAGATGCAAAACATTCTATGATAATGCCGAGAATCCATGAAGAGCTGGATGGAGCTTCTCTCGCCAAGGGTCCAGATCACTCTGGCAAGAAGAAATAGGACTCAGAGACAGAACAGACGCTGACTTCCCATTGTATGCACTTACGTGTGGTTTAATTCTTTTAACTATGTACAGTTATTTTTCGTTAAAAATTAAAAATAAAATAAATAAGAGAGGCCAGGCACGGTGGCTCACGCCTGTAATCCCAGCACTTTGGGAGGCCAAGGCTGGTGGATCAAGAGGTGAAGAGATTGAGACTATCCTGGCCAACATGGTGAAACTCCGTCTCTACTAAAAATCCAAAAATTAGCCAACTGTGGTGGTGTATGCCTGTAGTCCCAGCTACTCGGAAGGCTGAGGCAGGAGAATTACTTGAACCCAGGAGATGGAGGTTGCAGTGAACTAAGATCGCGCACTGCACTTCAGCCTGGGTGACAGAGCGAGACTCTGTCTCAAAAGAAAAAAAAAATGAGTAAAATGTATACGACATATAAAAAAACAGATATCGAGTAGACAGATGCTAAAAGAAAAAATCAGCCATGATCCCTGGGGTGCTAGGATTAAACACATTTATTATTCTCTCCTTTCTACATATCTGTTCTAATTAAATTTTCTCCCATAAACACAAAAATAAAAGTTGTTAGCTAAAGAACATTTTAAAATTAGGGCAGAGAGTCTAAATTAGCCCACAAGATTGCTATGCCTTTTGAAGTAAGTAAATTTATTAAAATCAAAATTCTAGCCACAGGAAGAGAGTAGCCATGAATTTCTCAGCAAAGCCAGTAAAACCAAATTCTAGCCACAGGAAGAGAGTAGCCATGAATTTCTCAGCGAAGCCAGGGCTTGCTCACAAACATCAAAGGCAATCGGCTCCCAAATGTGCTCAGTATCCCCCAGCTGTGCCCCAAGTGTTGGTCACTGGTGACCCCTGCTTAGGAAAACAAGATAACAGAATGAAAGAGAGCAGCAGAGACACACAGCTTCCAGGCTGCTCTTACACTTTGTGAAGGTTGCAAGACCACGTGCTGCGGCTTCCCATGGCGCCCTGCATGTCATCGGAGGGAACGAGTCAATCTGAGCTGCTCAGGGACTTTGAGTAAACACAGCCTCTCTTCTGCCCTCTGTGTAGCTGCAGTGTATGTTTCATTATGAATTTTCACAACTTAATTAAAAGATTTCCCTGATGCCCTGGATGCTCTGTCTCCTGCACCTGCTAATCTGCAGTGCCTGTTTGATTCCGTATGGAAGACCGCCTTCTTTTTTTTTTTTGAGACAAAATTTCGCTCGTTGCCCAGGCTGGAATGCAATGGTGCGATCTCAGCTCACCGTAACCTCCACCTCTCAGGTTCAAGCGATTCTCCTGCCTCAGCCTCCCGAGTAGCTGGGATTACAGGCATGTGCTACCAGGTCCGGCTACTTTTGTATTTTCAGTAGAGCCAGGGTTTCTCCATGTTGGTCAGGCTGGTCTCGAACTCCCGACCTCAGGTGATTCACCCACCTTGGCCTCCCAAAGTGCTGAGATTACAGGCAAGAGCCACCGTGCCTGGCTGGAAGACTGTCTTCCTAAGAAAGAGGCCTTCACACTGCTGTGGCCTCTCCAGGATTGGATGATGGCCAAAATACATGCAGGACAAATAGGATTATAACAAGGTGCGTGTGTGTGTGTGTGTGTGTGTGTGTGTGTGTGTGTGTGTGTGTGTGTGTGTGTGTGTGTCTGCACATGCGCATGCATGTTGAGAGAATGAGAAGTATCCCATGCACAGGAGATGTACGTTCTGTCCAGTGGGACTAGGAATAAAGTAAGCATGGGGGCATCAGGGGATTAAAAATGAGGGTTACGGTCAAGTGCAATGGCTCAGGGTTGTAATCCTACCACTTCGGGAGGCTGATGTGGAAGAATGGCTTGAGTCCCGGAGTTTGAGACCAGCCTGGGCAACATAGGAAGACTCCGCTTGCAAATAATTTTTAAAATTAACCAGGTGCAGTGGTGTACGCCTGTGGTCCCAGCAACATAGGAGGCTGAGGTGGGAGGATCACCTGAACCTCGGAGGTCGAGGTTGCAGTAAGCCATGGTCGCACCACTGCACCCCAGCCTGGGTGACAGAGTGAGATCCTGTCTCCAAACAAAGAATAACAACAACAAATAAAAAACATACAACAACAACAGAAATGAGCGTTTGATGAAAGAGAGATTCTAGAACCAGAGGGGCAAGGTGCTAGGTATCCTCTCCTTGAGTGAAATAATCTAGTTTCTCCTTCAATCAAATATGGGAAGGCCATATTGGTGCTTATCCAAATAACTTGGCAGGAGATGGGAAGGATCAAATAGTGACATGGCCAGAAAAGGGGTGCAGTGACCGGGACCCACAGGCACAGTGAAAACAGTCCTCAGGCTCAAACAGCCTTCAGTGCCAATCCTGCCTGGACCGCTTAGCAGCCACGTGACCACAGGCTCCTGACTCACCAGGCTATTCTGGAATCTGTAAAACGAAGGGTGAGAATATGAAGACAGGAGACAGTAACAATAAACAACCTCGCACTAGGGATGCACAATGAATGGGGGTTTCTGCTGAAGGGCTTCACACGGTCTCTGTCTCTAGCGATACGGACCTCCACCCTAGCCTCACCATCCCTGAGTCTGAAATGCCACCATCAACAGTCACTTCTGTGAGCTTTCTGTTTCCAACACTACCCGATTCGAAAGGCGAACACCTGCTGGGGAAGTTAACGGCTTGAGAGCTGGCCAGTGCATTCTGGTGAGAAGGCTGGGCAGTGAGGAGACCACTCCTTACAGGGGCTGGAGAGCCAGTGGACCCAAGCCGTGACCCTCAGCACTCCACCCACGAGAGAGCAATAATGACACCGTCCCTTTTCCACAAGACACTGATGACCAAGGAGGTCTCCTCCAACGAGGAAATTCGGGACCTTAAAGAAGGGAGGCACCCTGACACTGTGCATTGAAGGGTCATGAGATGCTGAAAGAGGGGAGGAGGCGGACACTGGGGCCACCAGGCCCATCTCCTGCTGTGGCTGATGGGGCAAAGCTGGTCTCCATATCTCCCTCCTGCCTGGCCACGCTCTGCCTCCATCTCCCGGGGCAGCTACAGCCACTTCACCTTTTCCCTCTCTTAGAAAGAAGTTCCTCCTGATGGCTGGCTTTCAACAAGTCAGAAGTCAAAAGACATGGAGACAACCAGGTGTAGACCCAGAAACCTAGAAACAAGCAGTCAAACAAAAATTGGCACACAGATGTTTATGGCAATATCATTTGTAATGGCCAGAAAGTGGAAACAACTCAAATATCCATCAACAGATGGATGGACAGTGTGGTATAGCCATACAATAGAATAATATTCAGAAATTTAAAACAATTGAGCAGTGATACATGCTACAACATGGATAAACCTTGAATACATTATGCTAAGTGAAAGAAACCAGACACAAAAGACCGCATATGGTATGATTTCATTCACATGAAATGCCCTGAAAGGGCAGAGTCATAGAGACAGAAATAGATTTGCCTTTTCGAGGGGTCTGGGGAGGGGAGAATGGGTACAGATTTTCCCTTTGGGGTAATGACAATGTTCCAGAATCAGATCATGGTAATGGCTGTACAATATCATCAATGTACAAATATCACTGATGGTAACTATTTTGTCATGTGTATCGTACCACAATTAAAAAAAAAACATTTTAAAATGTGGCGAAGGCAGAAGTTAGACCTTCCTACCTTCAAGTCCTCATTTAAGAGCCAACAGCGGCCAGGCACAGTGGCTCACACCTGTAATCCCAGCACTTACAGGAGGCCAAGGCAGGTGGATCACCTGAGGCTAGGGGTTCGAGATCACCCTGACCAACATGGTGAAACCTCGTCTCTAATAAAAATACAAAAAAAAATTAGCCAGGTGTGGTGGCTCATGCCTGTAATTCCAGCTACTCGGGAGGCTGAGGCATGAGAATCATCTGAACCTGGGAGACAGAGGCTGCAGTGAGCCAAGACCGCACCATTGCACTCCAGCCTGGGCAATAAGAACTAAACTCTGTCTCAAGAAGAAAAAAAAAGCCAACAGCACCAGCATTATCTCACCCCTCATGGCTATGGAGGGGCAGGAGCAGCAGGCCCCCAGTCATCAAGAGGATACACTATGCATTACCACCCAATAATTAAGGTCTCTCTCAATCTTATTCTTCTAATTAGCTTCCTTCCAAGTTAAATCCTTCCCTTCTCTTCCTTAGTCCTGTGTGTTTTTTTCCCTCAATTGTGTCAGCACTTTCCCGTGGGAATAGAACTAGAAGCTGAGGTGACACAGGCCCAGGGGGTTGGAGACAGACCCTACCTGGAAGGTACAATATCAGAGGTAGCAGGAGTGAGGGTGGGGAAAATGAAGGAAGTTTTTTTCTAAACTCAGACATTCTTTACCTAATGTACAGGGTGTCTTTGTGAGAATTAGAAAACACGGCCTCTTCCTCTGGAAGGGACCATCCCTCGGCCAGAGTGCAAGGCCAGGCTTTGGTCCCTCTCCATCCACCCTCATCTGGGCCGCCTTGCTCAGTAGGCAACATGCTTAATGATATATATGGAAAGCCCATTCCCCAAGAATCTGAGGAAGGCTATGGATTTTCTGTCCCCTAAAACGGGTGCACATACACATACACATGCTATTTTATATGTAATATCAGGAAGTTTCTAGACTACTTCAGAACCCTAATCTAGAAAGTATTCAAGAAATAGATGAGCTCAGATCCAGATGTATCCATCAAGAATGACTTTTACCAGTCACCAGATATCTATAATGCATGCCAGACTAGACTGGCTGCTTTAGACAATCAGCTAATCATCACAACAAGTCTGCTTCATAGATGACATTTATTCCCGCTTTAAAACAAGGGATCTGAGACGCAGAGGGTTTCATAACTTGCCCAGTGTTGCACAGCTAATTAAATGGTAAAAACAAACTGCTTGAAAAATATGAGCTGGTCAGATGCAGCGGCTCATGCCTGTAATCCCAGCGCTTTGGGAGGCCAAGGCAGGAGGATTGCTTGAGGCCAAGAGTTCAAGGCCAGACTGGGCAACAGAGCAAAACACCAACTATCTACACAAAATTAACTAATTAATTAAAATATTAGCTTTGTTCTAGAGACTTCTATCCAGTTACCTAAAGCCGGACTATATATCTCCCCAACTATACCTACTCAGCTCCATTTCCTCGCCGAGACCACCCGACACCCCAGCTCCTTCCCAAGGAGGATGACAACTCAAGCCTGATCCTCCTGCTTGTCTCCCAGTCCCCAAGTGAGCATATGCCTTCCCAGGAGATGTGCAAAAATATCACCACCCGCGTCCAGGCAGTCACGTTCCCTAGCTGTAGGCTGACTTCCTTGTTTCTTTATTAAAAAAAAACAACGCAACCCCTCAAAATTTTCCCCTTAATGATGGCTACTGATTTCTCCTTTAAAAGAAAAAAAAAAGCAGGCAAGCAAAGTCATCCAGAGATTACAGAGATCAAAGACAAATCCCCCTACAGCAGTGTTTCTCAAAGTATAGTCACCGTGGGCCCCCCAGCAGTCACCTGGGATGTGAGTGAAAGTACACACTCTCGGGCCTGACTCCACCTGCAGAGCAGCCTGGGAGACTGCATTTGGAACAACGATCCTGCATGAGTCCTGTGCTCTGAAGCCACTCTGCTGCAGCTTCAGAGGCAGCAACTGAGAAAAACATCACTTCTGAAATGAAAACTGAGATCATAACATTTTTATAAGCACGATTTGTAAAAAGACAGTGTTGGGCTGCACAGGTACTTATTAAAGAAAAAGATTCTGTCCCACTGCCCCAAACCCTTCAAATAAACTATTTAACAGACACTGGAGGTTATCTCTGCAGCTTCCAAGCAGTACTGACCCCACTATCCCACTCCCTACAGCTCCCACCACGCTTCAAGCTCAAGTTCGACCTGGGTGCCACCTCCGCCTCCGGGACTCTTTGCCCCTCCGAAGGCTTCTGAGAATCCCTGACTCTTACCTTTGCCTAAAGCTGCGAGCAAATGCTACTTGCCGGTGTTAATGGGTGGTCCTCAGATACTCGCTTTAGCAGCCAGATCAGACGGTTTTAAGGTCTCCCACTCTGCGTCCTCTCACACCCCAAACCCAGAAGCAATAGGAGCTCTAAAGAAAAGCATATCCACAGGGCCCCACACCCCCACTCCCCCCACACCCAGATCTATATATAACAGCTCTGAAGTTGTCAGCCTAACGAGCCACTTTCTGGCAGACCCGTTGTCATGGCAATGCTTGCTAATGAGCCCAGTGCCGTGATTGGCACTGCTTGAAGGCTCCTCCACAAAGGACTCTCCAGCAAGTCCTCTCTTCCCCAGCCACGGAGGCAGCTGGACATCCAGAAGCAGCCAGGGCACGGCTGGGCATGCCTGGGAGGGTTGAGTCCCTGGGTAGTCCTGGACCCAGCAGCCGGGAGTGGCCCTACTGCCAGCTCTGTACTCCTCAGGGAGTCAATCAATTGCTAATGGGGCTGCCAGGGCCCACCAGGAAGATCAAGACCCAGCAGGGCTGGAGACTGGCAAGTCACTCCCACATCATGCCTTCCCGCTGGACACCTGTTTAGGGTGGGCAGACTCCTACACAGAGTTGGAAACAGCTACCCAAAGAACAATAATCTCCTCCAACTCTGGGTTAAGACACAAATCAAGCAAGAGGGCCTCACAGCCCACAATGACATCACCAGCCCCAGAGTCTGTGTCTCGAAGAATACTGGGCGCATTTCCTGTCTCACAGGTGAAAGCACTGTGCTCTCCAACTCCAGTAGCCTTTCTGTCCATACTCAGAAATTTCAGTGCACAGAAAATAGTAGGGAACCCCTGGCAATGTCGCAGCACATCCTGGGGACTACAGTCTTCTCCAGTAGTTACACAGGTGACAGGCTGGACCCTGGCAGAGTCTTCATTTTCTTTTCTTTTTTTTTAGACAGACTCTTGCTCTGTCGTCAGGCTGGAGTGCAGTGGCGTGATCTCAGCTCACTGCGACCTCCACCTCTCGAGTTCAAGTGATTCTCCTGCCTCAGCCTCCCTAGTAGCTGGGACTACAGGCATGTGCCACCATGCCTGGCTAATTTTTTTGTATTTTTAGTAGAGATGAGGTTTCATCATGTTAGCCAGGATGGTCTCGATCTCCTGACCTCGTGATCTGCCCACCTTGGCCTCCCAAAGTGCTGGGATTACAGGTGTGAGCCTCCACACCTGGCCAAGTCTTTGTTTTCTTCTAAAGGTCAGAGATTCAGTGACTTGGCCTGGAAGAAGGAGTTTGGGGGAGCTGCCATATCAATGAAGAAACAGACTATAAGATTCAGGAAGACAGGGCCATATCCCTGTCCCTCTTTTCATAGTCTCAGCACAGCGCTCAGAACACTAAACGGATGGATGGATGAGAACTGTAGTAGGAACTAGGCTTCAAAAAGATTTAAGGAGGCTATTTCACCAAATAAGTAGACAGGGAATGGGAGTGGGGGAGGAGAAGGTGTGTGTGCCCCGTCTGTGAACAACTCCCAGCTCTTCATGGATCTACTGAATGGATTCTGCTATGGTTTGAATGTGTCCCCTCCAAAATTCAGGTGTTGCCAATATGGAAGGATTAAGAGATGGGGTCTCAGTGGGGCGCAGTGGCTCACACCTGTAATCTCAGCACTTTGGGAGGCCAAGGTGGGCAGATTGCCTAAGCTCAGAAGTTTGAGACCAGCCTGGGCAACACGGTGAAACCCTGTCTCCACTAAAATACAAAAAATTAGCCGGGTGTGGCGGCGTGTGCCTGTAGTCCCAGCTACTCAGGAGGCTGAGACAGGAGAATTGCAAGAACCCAGGAGGCGGAGGTTGCAGTGAGCCGAGATCACGCTACTGCACTGCAGCCTGGGCGACAGAGCAAAACTCCGTCTTAAAAAAAAAAAAAAAAAAAAGAGATGGGGTCTTTAAGAGGTGATTAGGCCAGGAGGGCTCCTCCTCCTTCAGTGGGATTGAGGCTCTTATAAAAGCGGCTTCATGCAGCATTCAGTAGCTTGCCCTTCTGCTTTCCTCCATGTGAGGACATGGTGTTCCTTTCTCTGGCAGACCCCAGCAACATGGTGCCATCTTGGAGGCAGACAGCAGCCCTCACCAGACAACAGACACCTGCTGACACCTTGATCTGGGGACCTCCCAGTCTCCAGAACTGTGGAAAAAGTCCTGTTCTTGAGCTAGGCACAGTGGCTCGTGCCTGTAATCCCAGCTACTCAGGAGGTTTGTTTGAGGCCAGGAGTTCAAGACAAGCCTAGACAACATAGTGAGACCCCCCCGCACCCGATCTCTCAAAAAATTAATGTTTCTTTTTTAAAATTTAGCTGGGCATGGTGGTATGCACCTGTAACCCCAGGTACTTTGAGAGGCTGATGGGTGGGGAAGGACTGTCTGGGCCCAGGAGTTTGAGACTGCAGTAAGCTATGATCGTGCCACTGCACTCCAGCTGAGAGTGAGACACTGTCTCAAATAAATAAATACATTCCTGTTCCTTATACATCATCCAGTCTCAGGTGTTTTGTTAGAGCTGTACAAATGGGGAGGAGGGGAGACAAGATAATACGTATTTTTATTTATTGCAGAAGATAAATTGAGGACGAATATCCAGAAGTCTCAAGAGAAAAAACTTCTCATCATGATCTCACGTAGTATCCAGGAGAAACATCTCAGAAAAGTATTTAGCAGCCTCAACAAAGGGCAGGAAGATCTGACATCTATGATACAGCAGCAAAAACTCATATAAGAAGAGAGCAAAACAAATGCAAAACAAGGCAAGTTGGTTTGAAAAAAAAAACCAAAATGATATGAAAAAGGAACAGAAAATGATAAAAATTATAGGGAAGCTTGAAAGGTTGTAACAGAAGGAAAAAGCACATTGGTTGCAATAAAACGTAGAATGAGTACTGCAAGACAAAGAGAATTAGTTATCTACAAAACAAATGAGAATTTTTTTTACCCAGAATGCAAAGGAAATGGGAAAAATGCAAATGTGAGGATAAAACAGCAGGCCAAGATATGGATACTGGGTTTTCCTGCAGAGACCAGCAGAAAAGCTCTAAAAGATAAGAAACAATAAACAAAGGCTGATGCAAAGGAACGTTCCAGAGCTGGGCAGAATGGGAGGTCCTATGCTGTTCAAGGCAAAGTGGATTTCAAAAGGCCAAGAAGCAGACATATCCCAACAACCTATTCACACAGCAAAGATAAGGATAAAAGTCCTATAATCATTCATGTGGGAAGACCAGTGCAAGGAAAAAAACAAAGCTGGTCTCAAACTTCTCTGTAACCGCATCTCAAAAGACGCCTCTGGTGCATGATGGCAAAAATACCAAGACCTTCACTGGCAGCCAAGCTGTCTTTCACCAGCAAAGGCGACAGAAATACATTCTTCTAGAGACAAGGACTCATGGCCTCCTTAGTAAAAGTCCTTAAGAGATGTACTCCAACTGCCTGAAAGATCAAGACAAATAAAGCTGAATAATGAAGAAATCACAGTACAAAAGGACAAAGCTGAACACCGAAAGCAGCTTACAGAAATGCATATCTAATTATGCATCTAGTTATACAATCATGTATACATGTCACTATTCTCAAGCTATACTTAAAAAAAAATGAAATCATAACCTGAGTCTCAAATCTAGACAGTACTATAAAAGGGCTGGGTGCAGTGGCTGACACCTATAATCCTAACATTTTGGGAGTCCAAGGTGGGAGGATCACTTGAGCCCAGCACTTTAAGACCAACCCGGGCAACACAGCAACTCCATCTCTACAAAAAATTTAAAAATTAGCCAGACGTGGTAGTGCACACCTGTTGTCCCAGCTACTAGGGAGGCTGAGGCAGGAGGATTGCTTGAACCCAGGAGTTCCGGGCCACAGTGAGCCACATTTCCACCCTGTTCTCCAGCCTGAGCAACAGAGTGAGACCCTGTCACAAAAAAAAACAAAACAAACCCCTCTACTTAAAAAAATATACTAGGCCAGGTGTGGTGGTTCACACATGTAATCCCAGCACCTTGGGAGGCCGAAGCAGGTGAATTGGCTGAGGTCAGGAGTTCAAGATCAGCCTGGCCATCATGGTGAAACTCCATCTCTACTAAAATACAAAAATTAGCTGAGTGTGGTGGTGTGCCCCTGTAATCCCAGTTACCAGGGAGGCTGAGGCAGGAGAATTGCTTGAACCCAGGAGGCGGAGATTGCAGAGAGCCGAGATCATGCCACTGCACTCCAGCCTGGGTGACAGAGCAAGACTCCATCTCAAATAATAATAATGATAATAATATGTATATATATACGAGAAGAGATCAAGAGGCAGGAGGAACACTGAGATGGTGAGAACACCGAGGCACATGGAAACAAAACGCTGCTCCTCCTCCCATCCTCATAATGAAGCATGTGTCCCACTGCCCCTCCTGCCAAATATGAGGGATCAGGGAGCTGCCCAGGTGGCAGCCATCCTCTGTCTGCTTCTCATGGCCGCATTTGTCTTTTCCTAAACAGTGACAGGTTCTCGACGGAGGTAACAAAACAGAGAAAAGGGGCCTTGGAGACCCGGGCCCCTGGCGCTGTGAGTCTTTCAAGTCTCACCTCTATCAAGTATTATGGGCCCCAAGGGCACTCAGCTTCCACGGGGAATCCTGAGCCCTGGAATCCATTTAGGTGGATAGGTTGAGACCAAGGCACTTTGTAGATTGAGGGAAAACTCAGTAGGAACCCAGGGCTTTCCAAAGACCTCATTTGAAACACCTGTTTGGCTTTGTAAGCCCTCACAGGGTTCCCAGGGCCAAAACGCAGAGAAGAGAGTGTGGCTGTTTTGGGGCCTGGGCCTGAGCATGGCCACGTCCTGTGGCACTGTGGTTGGACCTGTGTGAAAAGGGGGTCAAGTGCATGAGGTACACCTCCAGTTCTCACCAGCAAGAAGCCAAAGAGCCAGGAGGGTCGCCTTTCTTTCTTCCAGTTTTCTATTTGCAAAATCTGTCGGAGGTTTTACCAGTCCTGTGTGTAGCCTTGAACCCTTCATATTAGAAATCACCTGGTCAGCAAGGCCACCTCCTTGAGTCCATTAAAAGAAACTTCTCAAAGGCAGCTTTAGTCATTTAGATGCAAACGTTCTCACGACTCTTCCAAACCTGGCACTATCCAAGTGTCCTCAGGGCAGACAGATGGATGGGGTGACAATGAATGTGGCAGCAACAGTCCGCATCTCACTGGCCTGCATCCTGCCCCCTTGCTCACATCAGACGCCCATCCCCACCAGCCTTCTTGGACGAATCCAAAAGTGACTCACCCAGGTTGCAACTCCAGTCCCCATGGAGTGTCTGGCATACTCTTCTTCATCTGCATCAGCTACTTCCCCCTATACCGCCACACCATCACTATCCTCTGTCCACGAAGTGACAAGAGGAAACTTGACACTGTGGCTGTCACCGGCACCCATCCTAAGAGGTGGACATTAGGGCCGTGGGAGTTTTCTCCCAGCCATGAGCCTGGAGGCTGAATCCCTTGGGGCACTCCAGAGATATCCAGCTCCTGGTAGGCCTGGCAAGGGTCCCAGCCACCTTGCAAGCCCCCAGCACATCCCTGGGGGCCAGTCAACTCATGGGTATATTTGTAGAGACGGAGCAGGGAGAGGACACAGAACAATAGACTCTGTATTTTCTGACCCTATAAAGAAATGGAGTGATCTGGTTAACCAGGAATTTTGATGAACATAATTACAATGCAGTCCATGCAGCAAAGATACAGGAAGTCAACCTTCACAGGGAAACATGCCAGGCTGGAAATACGGAGTCTCTAGGGGGACAAGGATTGATGAAAAGATTTGCAAATGATCCTGCAAACTGCAAGGATGAATTGGATGGCCCCTCTTGGGTCAGAAGCCATGTCACAGCCTTGAAGCATCCAGGAATCAAGTGGTCAGTGGAGGGTAGGAAAGAAATGACTTCTTTGTGGGCCTTGCAGAGCCCCTATTCCTGCATGACCCTTCCTTCTCTGACTCTGGAGAATGAGATTTTTACGGTGGTGGCACCATTTTTATGGTCATGGCATGAATGTAAGACAGAAGAGGCAATAAACAGGGTTCCAGAGGAGACCACGCAAGAGATGAGGAAAACTCTGAATGTGAGCATGTTGCGTGCATCTGAGATGGCCGGTCCTTTATGTTGGTGGCATCTCCCCAGCGGCACCATAAGGCATGATGGGGATCTGAGAGATGCCCACTTGTCAGCATGTTTTGGAAGAATCTCGGCACTGACGAACCAGCATAATTATGCCACCAAATATCAGAGTCACTCTTTTGGCCTCTTATAAAGGGGTTTGCAGTGGGTGCCTAAAGGGCTTGTGACTATTTTAGAACCACAGGATCTGGGGTGGAGGACCTGGGGTGTTGTCCCACAAGCACGCCTGAAATACAGAGAACAGCTTCAGAAATAGTAAGGGAGGCAGGGACTGCTTCCCCACCTTGAAGCCTGGAGGGGTTGGGGAACCCCAGAAAAAAGAAAAGCCTACATTTTGTTCCATTTCAAGGTGTCTCTGGTCCTGATGCTTCAGCGCAATTAAAAATGGCAAGGTAGTCTCCTCTCAGCCAGGTGCGGTGGCTCAGACCTGTAATCCCAACACTTTGGGAGGCTGAGGCAGGCAGATCATGAGGTCAGTTCAAGACCAGCATGGTCAACATGGTGAAAACCTGTCTCTACTAAAAATACAAAC
The DNA here is from genome assembly GCA_963574635.1 of Cheracebus regulus. NCBI lineage: Eukaryota > Metazoa > Chordata > Mammalia > Primates > Pitheciidae > Cheracebus > Cheracebus regulus. The sequence continues at coordinate 21,120 of CAUYQU010102858.1, read as the reverse complement.
ATCAGCTGAGCATGGTGGTGGGCACCTGTAATCCCAGCTACTCGGGAGGCTGAGGCAGGAGAATTGTTTGAAACCAGAAGGTGGAGTTTGTAGTGAGCCAAGATCCCGCCACTGCACTCCAGCCTGGGTGAAAAAGGGAAACTCCATGTCAAAAAAGAAAAGAAAAAGGCAAGGTAGTCTCCTCCCAAGAGCCGGTTCCAGCTTCTGGCTTCCAAGTCAGAAAACCTGAATGACTATGCTTACCAGTTTTTGATTCACAGATACATTTTATTCAAACTCTCCATTCCTGATGAACTGCAGAGGAATGTTGCTTCTCTCCTCCTCCCCCTTTAATAAAAATAGTGTGGGCCATTCTGATATCCTATCCCCAACTCAGGATGACAAAAGCATTAGGAGATAGCGCACAGGCCTAGACATAAAGAGATGCTGTGTTCCCAGACAGCGGAGCTGTGATGAGTGAAATGATCTTAGCCTCTCTGGGCCTCTGTTTTCTCATCTGTAAAATGGGGGGATTGCCAGCCCCGGACATTGTGATCCTGTAACCTATGCATGAGGCGGCTTTCATAACAGAGACTAAAACCACAAGGAAAATATCAAGATAGTTAAATGTCCAGCTCAGCTTCCAAGAACAGCAGCCACATAAACAAAACATTTGACAGAGGCCTGACAAGACACAAATCTTCATGAAATATTGCTTTTCTTGCTGCAAATTCCAACCCCTCCCCCCTCCAAAGCTTCTGGGTTCTAAAGAGAAAGAGGTCTCAAACTCTTTTAGTCTAGATACCCTTTCATTTACTCAACCAAATCTGACTTAGAATCAGTGGGAAAGAGAGGCTTGTCTGAAACAACAACAAAATGAAGTGATGTAAAAAAAAAATGGAAATGAAATACATGCCCAAATCAGGCTATGCGATTGTGCATGTGATCTCAGGTCTGTACGGGAAGGCTGAACAGCTGGGGATTCTCTTCCCCTTTGCCATAGCTCACTGTTACAGCCAATTAATGCTGAAATATCCCTATTTGTCAAAGGAAGGAGTTGGGATAGAGTTTAGGACTTCTTTCTTCATCCTAAAGATTAATGATCTTGAAATACATCCTAGGTTTTTTATGCTATTTTATATCTATAATGATATCAATTGTCCTGACCTAGAAAATACTTTTGAAGGGCATTTTGTAGATTGGACACCTAACACACTCCCCAGGGAGTTCCTGATAGGGTGAGGTCAACTTCCCTTGGGAACAAGACAGTTTTGCCAAACTTGGTATGTCCCATAGTGAGACAGAGAGAGAGAGAGAGAGACAGAGACAGACAGAGAGAGAGAGAGAGAGAGAGAGAGAGAGAGAGAGAGAGAGAGGGAGGGAGGGGGAACTATGTAATATCCTCCCTAGCCTTCCTTTCGTATTAAGCTGCAAAGCCCCAAAATGCCTTATGCCATCATTTTTGGCACTTTCTAAAGTTGTTAGACTTCTGAGGAAAACTGCAGAACCAAATTTACCAAGCATCCGATTGCATTCAAAATGGATTTAAGTTCAGAAGGGAGAGAATTGAAAGTTGCCAGCTCGATCAGTAACAGGGTCGGTATCTCATGCAAAGCAGCCCACTCACCAGAAGGGAACTTCAAGCACAAGTGATACAGCTGCTGCCTGCAGATGCACTGGGGGCAAAAGTGGGCTTCCTTGGGGAATTAGTGCTATTGTAAAGGAAGGCGGACCGGAGCTCATTACGGTTTAAAGGTAGGTGCCTCTGATGGCCCACGCACGCCTGCGATCCAGCTGGCTTGGCTTTGTGGCCACTAGTTGCTGGCTGGAGTGGCCTGCAGGCACCAGAAGAAAATGGAAGCAGCTCATTTCCCCACCATGGAGACTCATTCCACTGACTGTAGTGCCTACGGCTTCTGCTCCAAGTGATTCTAATTAAAGACTTCTGACTCTGGGAGATGGTTCCTGATGAGGTCTGAACCCTGAGCACTGGAGGGAAATGAAGTCTAATAAGGGCTGGAACCATTTCCAAGAGTCAGTAAGGGGAGCAATTCTCACCAACCCGATTCGACTCACATTTCTGGAGCTGCTGCGGCCGATGCATAAAAAGTAGACAAATGGTGACAACCAAGGGCCTTGCTATGGAGGCGTGAGCCCTACCACTGCTCTGTGCCACTGTGCAAAGAACACAGGCTGGGAATAGGGGCCAGAGTACCCACCCCAAAGCTGCAGCAGTCTTGCTGGAAGAGCTTGAGCAACCTCCTTCATCTCTGCTGGGAGGCCTCAACTTCTTCATCTCTTAAAACACGGAAGTTGGATCAGATGGTCTCCCAGGATGTGTATGTGTGTGTGTGTATGTATGTATGTATGTATGTGTGGCCTAATAATTTTTTTTTTTTGAGATGGAGTCTCACTCTGTCGCCCCAGCTGGAGTGCAGTGGTGCGATCTCAGCTCACTGCAACCTCTGCCTCCCAGGTTCATACGATTCTCCTCTCTCACCCTTCAAAGTAGCTGGGATTACAGGTGCCCACCATCATGCCTGGCTAATTTTTGTATTTTTAGTAGAGACAGGGTTTCACCGTGTTGACCAGGCTGGTCTCAAACTTCTGACCTCAGGCGATCCACTCACCTCCGCCTCCCAAAGTGCTTGGATTACAGGCAAGAGCCACCGCGCCCAGCTCAATAATTCTAAATGTCAGCATTCATATATATGTTTTAAGGACATGCCATTTTAATAGGAGGAAAAAAAGTCACCACAAGTGTAGACATGGGCATCCTGTTTAGGAGGCATCTGACTGTTCCTGAAATGTGAGCTGTACCGTAAACACCTAGGATCCCATCTTACCACCCCAGATTCTGTGTTTCCACCTCGCACCACACTGAGTTTTGTCCTGATGCGTCCACCTCTTCCCTGTCACTCCCCCGAGCCACGTGAGAGGTCTTAGCTCTATTTGCCTAGCAACTGGATTTCTGCCCTAGAATCCTGGGCTTCTGTCTCTGCATCACCCCAGATGCACCAAAGGCAGGTTCCAGTGGAATTTTTCTGGACCTGTTAGCAGTTAGCATTTCTGGCTGACTGCTCACATTACACCCCAAACATACACTCCACTTCGGCTTGGGGGCAGCCCACCGACAGCCTCTACACCCCACGTGCCCTTTTCCCAAGAACTTGACTTCAGCTCTTCCCTGCTCTTTATACGCCTTTCAGTGTCCTTCTTTGCCAATCCCTCCATCCCCATGAAAGACCCAGCCACGATCCACAGACAGGCCTGCCAGAACTCCTACTGCTCTACAGTCAGACCCAAGGCAGCCACATCTTGGTCAGAATTTGAGTGACTGGTCTGGGTTCCTCACAGCAGCAAATTTCCATGTGTGGCTCCTGCCCTGGCAGCATGAAGGCCCCTGGGATCTGGCTAACAGTGCAGAGCCCCAGGCCCTGCTCAGCACCGGATTTACATTTTGAAGGTCCTTGGGTAGTTCAGATGCACATTAGCCTTTGAGAAGCGCTGCTGTGGACTGTCCTAGGTCAACTAACCCCTGTTAGAGGATGCTCCTGGATAATAAGCACCATCTCCCTTCCCCTGGCACTGTAGGAGTAGGAAGCTATGCCAGCATCAGAGATACTGACTGGCCCAGGGAGGTGGGAGAGTGCATCCTGGAGGAAGACCATGTGCTGAAACAGATCCCCCTTTCCATGCAAACTGGACCTCTCACAGCTGTCCAGATCCTCAAGAGAGTGATCGCCACTCTCTTCGAGGTCCTACTTTGCAAAGAAAAAAGATGGATGCATAACTTCTGGGGGGTGAAAAGACTGATGAAACCAGGCTGCTGTACCACTAAGTATCAGAAGAGCTTCCATCATCACTGTTGCAGCCTCCACCAGCAAACTGGAAAGGTGTCTCAGCCAAGCCTGGAAGCACAGCGCATTACTGGGCAGGTACTTCCACTAGGGAGCTATGATCCCAGGAGCTCCCCTTTTCCTTCAAAGGGCTTGAGAGTCCCCAGATGGCTTTTACCATATGCTGCCCCAGCTAGAACTGGGCCATGGGGTAAAAGCCAGATGGGTGGGTAGAAGCTAAATTTCTTACTTGGAAAAAGTTACATGGAGGAAGCAAGGTTTGGACTCCATTAAATTCCCATCATCACTCTGCCTCTCCATCACACAGCTCCAACTACGAAACTGCTCCCCAGGTAACCAAGAGAGCCAAGACTCCCTTTCTCTCCAACACATCCTTCATAAATCTTTCTCCTCCTCCTATCCGCTTTTCCTGATTTCTCACACAATGACCCATGTCTTCCTTCCTCCCCACTCATGCCTTGGATCTGTGAAAGGTACCCCCCATGCCCACAGGGACCCCAGACCATCACAGCTCAGCAGTTAGACCCCAAATCTCAGTTTTCAGAGCTGCCTCTTTCACATGGCAGTCATTTTCGAAACATGCAGAGAAAAGCAAACTGGAGCATACATCTGCAGGCAAGAAAGATCAATTCTTACCATCAGAGAACAGCTAATCTTCTCTGGGGGCTGCTACCTCAGAAGAGAGTCTTGGGTCCTGCCTGAAGCCCTCAGACTCAGTGCCAGTACTCCGCCAGGTTCCTCTCCATGGCAGCCTCTGCAGGAAATGGGGCTGAGGCACGCCGCTAGCCCAGGGCCAGTGCTCTGGGCACCCCAGCGGAGGTTCCTGTGGCTTTGCTCATTGCTGTTCTTTCACAAAGAACCCACTACATTGCACAGTTCCTTCCAAATCCGCTCCAGTGCTTGCTGGGAAATCAACTACTCATTCTGGACTTTCCAGATGCAATGCTTCTGGAGGCCTTCTTTATTTTTTTTTTTTTTTCACTCTCCCTCTTTTTCCCCTTTCTCAGCTAAAAAAAGTTGGCTGAGGTCACAACAAACAATGGCCAAGCTTGTGTCACTGACCAGATGCCTCCCACCCCCAGGCCTGTGGACAAGGACAGCTTTGTCCACTGTGTTTTAGGCGGGACTTCCTAAGCCGGCCCAAACCCTGCTGGGGAATGTTTTGGTCAACTTCTTCCCAACCCTAAGTCACGACTCTGGCCCCAGCCCCGGCTCCAGCTGTGTGAACCCAAGGCTAGATATAAACCAACATAAAAAGAACAGAGAACACTCCCCCAAAGAACCATTGTGTGGAAAAGTTGGTGCCTCCAGGGGGGCAAGATGAAGGTCTCTTGCCCTCACCACCACCAAACCTGCACAGATAATGAACAAAGACAGGGTCACCAACTAAATGAGCTTAGGCAGCGGCTTGGATCCTTGATGAACAGATCGTATCATTTCGTGTAGAAAGCTTTTTGGAGCAGCTGAAGATGTAGCACTCAAAATGCCGCATATTTCCGTGTTTGCTTTCAGATGTAAACCTTTGGGGTTTTAGGAACTGATTCTTTATATAGAACTAAATATGGTTTTCTAGAGAAAACAAGATCCTGAAGACAGAGTGGTTCCCTATTAAGCAAATGGATAAATTTATTTATGAAGAGGTTTCAATACCAACTCTTCAGTGGGGGGAAAAATAAGTACTATTGTCTAAGGATGGAGTCTGGCCAGAGCTAAGCTGTTGTTTTACTGCTTACTAGCTGCGAGACCCCGGGGAACAGCTCCAGCTTCAATTTCAAGTGTAAAATGCCGATGATAACAGTATCTTTCTCAGAAGATTGCTGTGAGAGATTTTTTTTTTTTTAATATATAGAGTTTCACTCTGTCACTCAGGCTGGAGTGCAGTGGCACAGTCTTGGCTAACTGCAACCTCTACCTCCTGGGTTCAAGCGATTCTCCTGCCTCAGCCTCCCAAGTAGCTGAGACTACAGGCACCTGCTACTACACATGGCTAATCTTTGTATTTTTGTATTTTTAGTAGAGAGAGGGTTTCACCATATTGGCCAGGCTGGTCTCGAACTCCTGACCTTGTGATCAGCCCACCTCGGCCCCCCAAAGTGCTAGGATTACAGGCACGAGCCACTGCACCTGGCCGCTGTGAGAGATTAAAGGTGGGGGCATCCAGGTAAATATTTCACCTACTGGATGATGTAAATGCTCAATGAAAGCTAGGATTTTTGTTGTTACTATAGCCAGTGGCTGAAAGGGTAGGCACTGCAGTTACCCTGGGTCCAAAAAAAGTCTAGACTGAACAATAAAAAGCAAACAGCCCAATTAAAAACGAGCAAAAGACATTCCACCAAAGAAGATATAAAAATGACAAATAAGCACATGAAAAGATGCTCAACATCATTAATCATCAGGGAAATGCAAATCAAAACTACAGTGAGATATCAGCTCACTCCCATTAGGATGGCTTCTTCAAAAAACCAGACAAGACCGCGAACAATGGCTCACGCCTGTAATCCCAACACTGTGGGAGACCAAGGCAGGTAGATCACTTGAGGCCAGGAGTTCAAAACCAATCTGGCCAACACAGCAAAACCCCATGTCCACTAAAAATTCAAAAATTAGCTGGGCATGGTGGTGCATGCCTGTAGTCCCAGCTATTTGGGAGGCTGAGGCAGAAGAAATCGGGAGGCGGATGTTGCAGTGAGCTGAGATCACGCTACTGCACTCCAGCCTGGGCAACACAGCGAGACTCTGTCTCAAAACAAACAAACAAACATGCAAACACACAAACAATAACAACAAAAAAGAATAAGTACTAGTAAGGATTTAGAAATACTGGAACCCTTGTGCCCTGCTGGTGGAAATGTAAAATGGTGCAGCCCCTATGGAAAATAGTGCGGTAATTCCTCAAAAAATTAAACACAGAATTGCCATCTGGTCTCCCAATTCCATATTGGTATATACCAAAAAGAACTGAAAGCAAGGTCCTGAAGGGAGGGTCTTGCTGCCTGTTCATGGCAACACAATTCACAATAGCCAGAAGGTGGAAACAACTCAAGTCGTGGTAAAATAAACACGATGGAATATTTTTCAGCCTTAAGAAGGAAGGAAATTTTGGCACACACAACCACGTGGATGAACCTTGAGGACATTACGCTAAGTGCAACAGCCAGACACAAAGGGACAAATACTATTAGCTTTCTCTTAGACAACGCACCTAGAGAAGTCAAATTGAGAGAGACAGAAAGCAGAATGGAGGTGATCAGGTACTGGGGTAAGGGGATGATGGGAGTTAGTGTTTAATGGGTCGAGCGTCAGTGGTGCAAGATGGAAGCGTTCTGGAGATTAACGGTGGTGGTGACGGCTGCATAACCACGTGAGTGTACTCAAAGCCACTGAACTATACATTTAAAAATGAGAGATGGTGGATTTCATGTCATGTATATTTTGACATGATTAAAAAAAAAAAAAAGCCTGATACTCATCGAGATAGTTTAGACCAAAACACCCTGTGACACATAACCCACATCATAAGATATAGCAGCTCAGGCTCTCCGTGTCAGAGGGAAGCCGCCCCAGTCCCTTGGCAACAGTGAACAGACAGCCCCACTAGCTGAGGCTGGGGCTGGGCACGGTGGTTCATGCCTGTAATAGCAGAACTTTGGGAGGTCGAGGCAGGCAGAAAGTTGAGGTCAGGAGTTTGAGACCAGCCTGGTCAACATGGCAAAACCGCATCTCTATTAAAAATATAAAAAATTAGCTGGGCGTGGTGGTGTGCACCTGTAATCCCAGCTACTCAGGAGGCTGAGGCAGGAGAATCACTTGAACTCAGGAGGCGAAGGTTGTCATGAGCTAAGATCACGCCACTGCACTCCAACCTGGGCAACAGAGTGAGACCCTGCCTCAGAATAAAAAAGAAGAAAAAGACCGATGATGAGGAGGCTGGTTACTTACAACAGGACTCGCTCACCATGGTTTCTCTTGTGTTCAATCTTGGGGAGACTGAGGCAATACAGCCAGTATCCTAAGGGTTTTTCCGTTTAGGGGTGTGGCACACTCTGAGGCTCCTGAAGGAGGTGACAATGAGCCTCTCCCTTGGATATATCAATTCCTTTCTGTGTCTGCAGCCAACCTTCCTGGTCTTTTCTCTTCCACACCTGATGGCAGGGCTCATTTCTTCTCAAGGCTACCAACGCAGCTGCTTGGGGCACTCTACCTCCCTCTCTAATTGCTGGGTTTCAGTCTGCTGCAAGAGTGACTCTGAGGATCTTTCAGCACTCACCCTGGACCAGGTGCTGTTCTACACTTCACATGTTTCATGTCACTTAATCCATGTAACAAACCAAGTAAGAAAATTCTATGATCATCCTCATTTAATAGAGAAAAACAGAGGCTCTTGAGAGAGACTGGGCAGGATAGGTCGGAAGACCAAGCCACGGGGGCAATATTCTAGGCCATGGGGCCAGACTGAGCCAAAGTCAGAGAGAAACAGTGTGGGTACAGGCTGTGGGATGAGCAGGTAGATCCATTTATCAGAGTTTAAGAGGTGTGGAAGATGAGAAAAATAGTAGTGAAGAATGGTGTCAGATCACGGGAGGCTATGAGGGCACCAGGAACTAAGAAACTTTGATTCTATAAAGAGGAAGAAACCATCGGTGGATTTTGAGCCAGGCAGAAATCCCAATTGGGGCTCTGCTTTGCAGAAATCATCATGACTCCAGGGTATAAAAAGGTCAAATGTGAGGGAGAAACTAGAGGGAGGAAACTGGCTATCAGATCCCCCCACCTTCTTTCTCTCTCCCCCTTCTCACCCATCATAAAAACAAGAGAAAGGCAATGCTCAAGCCTACACTTGGAAAATGGTCCCAAACCAGCCACGAAGAGGCGGCGAGAGCATCACATCCAGCGGTGGGGAGTCCCCCACTGGCAGCTGAGTTATTTGCATTTTCTCTCTGCAATGTGGGAGGAGAGTCCGGGTGACAAATCCACACACATGCTTTTGAGGTCAGACATGCCACAGAAATAGACAGGACCTAAGGTACTTGTCTGTTCTTGGAGATGGGCTGTCACCCACAAGAAGGTAAAAGTAAGCCGGGCATAGTGGCTCACGCCTGTAATCCCAACATTTTGGGAGGTCGAGGTGGGTGGGTCACCTGAGGTTAGGAGTTTGAGACCAGCCTGGCCAAGATGGCAAAAACCCATCTCTACTAAAAATACAAAAATTAGCTAGGCGTAGTGATACACACCTGTAATCCCAGTTACGAGGGAGGCTGAGGCAGGAAATTGCTTGAACCTGGGAGGCGGAGGTTGCAGTGAGCCAAGACCGTGCCACTGAACTCCAGCCTGAGTGACAGAGCAAGACTCCATCTTAAAAAATAAATCAATAAATAACGGTAAAAGCAAATCTTCATTTGAACCTACATGGTCAAGACCTTCACCTTCAGTCCTTTCAGGTTTGTGGAATGAAAATGGCCATAAAAGCTTTCATAGCCTGTGACTTCTCAGCTCTGGAATAGCAGAGAGGGGACAGTTTTGAGGCTGTTAAAGTTTTGAGGCTGTTAAACATTAACAGCTGTCCCCGACACCACTTTGACACTGCATTGCACAGACAAACAGATATGATCACAGACAACAATGCCTCACTCCAGGCAACACACAGAAATCACTGCCATTGCAAATCCCATTAGGGCTCCCAGCCAAGGGCAAGGGACCTTTCTGGGCCATTACAAATCAGGAGGCTGGGCTGCTCTGACCTGACCTAAGCAGAACACACTAGTCCTGCAGACATTTCATTCTTTAGGATTCCCCAAAGTTAATCTCTCAGAGTGCTGTATTACAGCGAGTATAGAAAATTAATATTAAGACAAAAGTTTGTTAAATTGCAGGGTTTCTATTGCTGGCAGCCACGGAGGACTCACGTCTTTCCAATCCATGGCCCTGAGCTCAGGGGGAGTAGGGTTTTTAAGCTGAAAAATTATATTCTGGTTTTAGGACTGAGAGGGTGAGGGGATGTAGGGCAAGCAACTTTATAGAAGCTATTTTTGGCAGTTTTTGATAAGTAAAGGCAAGCAGCTTTACATAGTAGGCTTCTTGAAATTGGGGAAATTTTAAGTGGTCCCTGGTGGAGAGCTGCCAGTTAAATATTATAATAGAATTTTTTTTTCTTTCTTTTTTTTACTCAGCATTTTTTAGAGCAAGCTAGTTGTTTTTATTTACAGAAGCCAAGGTTAGTAGTTATTGCAAGGAAAACGGGGCAGCAGTTACAACTTATTTTTGGAAAAACAGCTTTATCTTGTATAAAATGGAGTTGCTTAGGTTTTAATTCTAGGCCAGCTACAGCAAAAGAGTATGTAAGACTCCTGAATACATTCTAAGGGTTTACCATTTGGGTTCATCCTAGCATTTCAATCCAGAAGTCACTTTGGTTTTCCTTTATTAACCATCCTTAGTGATTAATGTTGGCTGTGAAAAACACGCTACTGGTCTCTCCTTCTGGTCTCTGCAAATAGAGAGGTTGCTACATATGGAGCCACACGTACAAACGGCAGACAGCAGAGAACCCGTCATCCCAAAGCAAAAAGGCTGACAATCATTTCCACCATGCTGAGATTTCCTGTGTTCAATGGCATTAGATGAGACCAATCCTCTTATTTTCTTTCAATCAAGTTGAAAAATGTCAATCGGCCGGGCGTGGTGGCTTACGCCTGTAATCCTAGCACTTTGGGAGGCCAAGGTGGGTAGATCACGAGGTCAAGAGATGGAGACCAGCCTGGCCAATATGGTAAAACTCTGTCTCTACTAAAAATACAAAAATTAGCTGGGCATTGTGGCACATGCCTGTAGTCTCAGCTACTTAGGAGGCTGAGGCAGGAGAATAGCTTGAACCCAGGAGGTGGAGGTTGCAGTGAGCTGAGATCATGCCACTGCACTCCAGCCTGGTGACAGAGCGAGAAGTTTGTCTCAAACAAAAAGAAAGAAAGAAAGAGAGAGAGAGAGAGAAGAGGGAGGGAGGGAGACAGATGGAGAGAGAGGGGAGAGAGAGAGAGAGAAAGAAAAGAAAGAAAGAAAACTGTCAACCAAAATAGGCCATATTCTCTGTAGGCCCTTGTCCTCTGTAGGAATAAATTGGGCTGTCTTAATATGATAATTAATAAGAAAGCACATTTGGGTAGGGTGATGACTCACTTTTTGTAAATGCTTCACAGTCATGAAGGGAAAAATTATTCATCAGCCCAAGCAGTCTCCAGGGTACAGGATCTCAGGGACACCTCCATCCTCCACACGTGGCCCCTGTCTGCATGATCGATCAACAAACTAACAGTTAAACTACCCTTTCCTGAATCCTGTGCAGGATGCAGGCAGGTATTGTATGTAGAACCTAACTGCTAAAATTTGGAAGATAAGTCACAAATACATAAGCAAAAAAAAGAGTGTAAGTATAAGTATCGAAGGAGTCTGCAAAAGTTCCAGATGCTATGTGATAAGCTCGCAGACAATATGAGCTTTCAGAATCCAGAGAAGGGTGGGGTCACTTTTGGCTCGGGTAGTCCAGGGAGGCTTCCCAAAAAGATACAGAACTTGTCTCACAGCAGAGATAAAAAGAAAGGGCTTGACAAGAGCCCAAGGGACATGATGTACAAAGCAGAATAAGGTTTGATAAAGGATGAGACATAGGGAAATGAGAGAGTGAAGTTGATTTGGAAGTCAATGACAGCAGTTCGAATCAGGAACCGGGAGAGATGTGGCCTAACTCTTCGCCCATTAAAGGGGATTCAGTAGAGTTTGTTGGCCATAGATCCAAGTTCAAAGTGTTCAGCGGGGGGTAGGGGTGAGTCTGGCCTTTGGCATGTGAAGCTGGAGCCATCTCCTCAGAGATGATGGTGAGATCCTACAGGCTAACTAGGAGTTCACAAAGAAAGAAAGGACCTTGGCCAGGCACGGTTGCTCATGCCTGTAATCCGAGCACTTTGGGAGGCTGAGGTGGGTAGATCATGAGGTCAGGAGTTCCAGACCAGGCTGGCCAAGACGGTGAAACCCCATCTCTACCAAAAATACGAAAAGTAGCTGGGTGTGGTGGCAGGCACCTATAATCCCAGTTACTCAGGAGGCTGAGGCAGGAGAATTGCTTGAATCCAGGAGGCAGAGGCTGCAGTGAGCCAAGATCGTGCCACTGCACTGCAGCCTAGGTTACAAGAGCAAGACTTCATGTTGAAAGAGGGGGAGAAAGTGGGGAGGGGAGGGACGGAGGAAGTGAGGAAGGAAAGGAAAGGAAAATGGAAAGGGAAAAGGAAAGGGAAAAGGAAAGGAAAGGAAAGGAAAGGAAAGGAAAGGAAAGGAAAGGAAAGGAAAGGAAAGGAAAGGAAAGGAAAGGAAAGGAAAGGAAAGGAAAGGAAAGGAAAGGAAAGGAGGAAGAAAGGAAAGAAGGAAGGTAGGTAGGTAACAGACTAACTTACTTGAGCTGAACCTTGGAGCATGCTCTTGCCTACGCAATGTGAATAAATTCTCCCCAGCACTCCTCAGTCCCAATCTTGCTCTCCCTGTGCCTTTCATTAGTGCATGCAACACCCCTAGGGCCCCTCTCCAAGACTCTCAAAGGCAAGAACCAGGTCTTCATCCTTTTTGCCTCTAACTAGACCAGTGTTCAACACTCAGGGGCTACATGGGGAATGAATGATGTTAGTTCTGAGAATCAGGCACAGAAACCAAACGAGGAGGGGAATACAAGAAGAAATAAATACAGCCAACCCTTGAACAACAGGGGGGCTTAGAGGTGCTAACCCCCACCGCCCCATGCAGTTGAAAATCTGTACGTAACTTTTGACTCCCCCAAAAGTTAACTACTAACAGCCTACTGTTGAATGGAAGCCTTATTGATAACCTAAACAGTTGATTAACATGTATTCTGTTCGTTGTCTGTATTACAGACTTCATTCCTAAAGTAAGATACAGAAAAATAGAACGTTAAGAAAACCGTAAGGGGCTGGGTACAGTAGCTCACGCCTATAACTCCAACACTTTGGGAGGCTGAGGTGGGAGGATCGCTTGAACCCAGGAGTTCGAGACCAGCTTGGGCAGTCTGGTGAGTGAGAATCCCATCTCTACAAAAATAAATAAAAATAAAATAAATTAACCTGGCATGGTACATACCTGTAGACCCAGCTAGCTACTAGGCAGGCTGAGGCAAGAGTAACCTTGAGCCCTGGAAGGCAAGGCTGAAGTGAGCCAAGATCGTTTCCACTGCACTCCAGCCTGGGTAACAGAGTGAGATCCTGTCTCTAAATAAATAAACACAATCATAAGACAGAGAAAAATATGGTACAGTACTGTACCATATTTACGATCCCATAAGTTTCCATCATCTGTTTACAAGAGGAATCCTTTGAAATGGTGGCAATCGCAGCAACAGACCTCCATCTATGGTATATAACAAGCAATTGACTTTTTCTGGTAATGTCAGGACTTTTCTCTGCTTCTGGGGAATACTTCCAGCATCACTAGTGGCATACTCTATGGGTCCCATGGTGTTATTCGAGGCTTATGGCATTGCACTAAACAAACTGAAAAATACACAGAACAGTGAACGATCACTTTTTTCTGCGATATCCAATTTACTGGAGTGATGAACTGTTCATGCAGGGAAGATTAGCATCACACGGCATTTTAAGCCGATACTTTCAACACCTGAGCTCACTGCAAAACAACCAGGGGTGGCCATGAAATTATTGCAGTAGTACAGTATATATCATGACACAGTGATGATTAATACTGTATCTACCTTTGTTTACATTTTGCTTAAATGTGAATGGTGCCATATACCATTTGAGTGTGTGTGTGGTGGGGGGGGGGAAATTTTGATAAATTTTAACTTTCTATAGCTTTGTATGTATATTATGGTAGTAAATGACTAGTATCTACTGTTTTTTCTCCTCATACTTTTATTGAAGAGAAGATGGTCCAGTGATCTTCTTTACTCTATACTTGCAAAATATTTTCATTATTAAATTTATAATTACCAATTAACATGATCAGTCCAAAAAATGATTTCATGTCTGTACAATCAACTTCTTTTTGATCATTATTGTCTTTGCCTTTATGTTCAGCATTTATCAGTTACAAACATCAAATTAATTTTGGTGACAAATATCTTAAAACAAAACAAAAATGATCACCTCATTTTAGCAAACAGGATGTTCCGGGTTTTTGTTACAAAGTATTACATGATGAGGTCTCTTCAAAGATTAACTGTACAAGGCCACCATAATTCCTTTTTTATTCTTAGAGATACAGTGTTTATTCATTGATTCTTGAATTTGAGAAAATTCACTGAAGACATGGAAGACTCATAGTCTGAGATTTTGCTTATAAAATCAATTTCATCAACATCATTAGCATCCAGAGAGCTATTTATCTCTTTGAATTCATCTTCTTGTTCGTCTAAGAATTGTGGAATGTCTCTTTCTGTCAATTTTGGACATTATGACCAGAAAATTAAAAATTGTTGAAATTTTCAATTGTATTCAATGAAAATTAAAACAGAGCAACTACAAATATGAAGGTCTCTGCACACTTTATATCTTCTTAAAAAACAGATGTAATACTTTGGACAAGCATTAGGAAGTTGTCCAAAGGAAAGGAACAGGAAAACTATATGATGACATAATAGTGATGATTTATTTCAATTGCACAATTTCATCATTCTCCCATTTTTTGTATTTATTCTTTTTTTTCAGCATAGTGGGAAATATCTGATGAATGATGATGAGATAATATCTCTGATGATGAAGTAGCAAGGTATTTCAAGATAGAGAAAAAATAAGATCACTCAGATTCCATAATTACCTTAGATATATGAAAGGGTCCAATGGGCTGATACGGCACGCTAAGATAAAACGAGTTTTCTCTTTTTTAAGTAAATTTCTGCTTGTTCTTTAGAATACTTCTATGCAAGAATAAAAGTTATGAATATCAATCATACAAACAGTAAGAACTGCTCCAAAAAAACCTCAAAAATTGAGTCTCATGGACACTGATGATATAACAAGAATTAGGAAGCCAAATTCCATTTATTCAGTAACAGACCCGTGGACATATCTAAGTAAATGTATAATTTCCATTAAGCTTCAAGGTTCTGAAAATGGCTTATAACACCATTACCACTATCAGAATCATGTTTTTACCTCAGAGGACCCTGTGGTTCAAGAACCTGAGCTGGGAACCACTGGACCAGATGATCTCTACATTCTCTTACAGCTACAGTTATTTATTTAACAAACGAAAAACACCCAGTGAACATTATTTTAGTTCACTGGTGTTTTTCCTTTGTTATATAAATAACAAATTTCAATGCAAAGAAAATACTAATCATTTCTAAAATTCAACCTGAAAACACTAAAAACAAACTCTGAAGACATCACAACATGAAATAAGTTCATTCCATGCCCTAGGGTCTTTAGGACTGATCTCAATGCCCTGAGCCAGTGGTCCCTTGACTATCAGAAAGTCTTGAGGTCTCCCACCCTATTTGTCTGTCCTGATGTCTAGTAATATAGTTCTTTACAGGAGTCCACAAGTCTCTCTTTCCTAAAGCACACAGGTGGTAAGTGATGCACCTGGCAAACGTGCAGGCATGCAACATCTCTATCCAGAATATGGTTCTCTCTGACACAAGGGTAGTTCTATTCAGTCTGGCCAATTCTTTTTCACTCATAGCATGATTATTATATACATTTATGCATGCACGTATATACATATATTATATAAACCTATATATGCACTTATACATGTATATAGTAAAACCTTTATTTTTAACATGAGTTTGTTTCTTAAACACACTATATCAAGAAAAACAGGCTGGGTGCAGTGGCTCACACCTGTAACTCCACCACTTTGGAAGGCCAAGATGGGAGGATCACTTGAAGCCAGGCAGTCGAGAGCAGTGTGGCCAAAACGCGAGACCCCCGGCTCTTGTCTGTCTTCAGGTGTTTCAATAAAATAAGGCATTCTTTTCATTGTTTCTCTCAACTCCTGTTCCAAAGCCAGCATATATTCTTCACCTTCTCCTGTTTTCAGTGGCACTGGTTTATAATCTGTATCAGGAAATAGTGGGGGTGGTTTCAACACTACATCAGGTCACTTTTCACCTTTGCTAAATCCAACAGCCTCAATACTAAAGGTATAAGCAGCACATCCTCTTCCTTTATTCCCAGCCATCAGCACTAGTTATACCAGATGAGTGGGCAAATTCTGAAAGGCACTGCTCCCTAAGTCTCGAAGCGTGGGCAAAACTGTGCAGTCGAAGTGCTGGCCGGCAAGGAAGGGGTGCTGGCAGAGGACGCTGGCACTCCAGGGCCGCTGGTTCCACCTTGGGAGAAGCACGCACTACCCTCCATGTGGTCCCAGAACTCTCTTATATTTTATGCATTCATGACATGTCTAACATGTTCTTAATTTTTTTTTTGATATTTCTAGGCTAGGGAGTCTGTATTCCATTTTTTCAAATTGTCGCAAATCTCCAAAAAAATTTTCCAATATATTCATTGAAAAGAATCCACATATAAGTCGATCTGTGCAGTTCAAATCCATTGTCCAAGAGTCAACTGTAGTTAAGAGTGTCGGAGTGAGATGCCCAGGAAAATGCTCACTGAATACAGAGAGGGTGTGTCTCATTGATCTTGAAAGAGGAATGTGGAAGAGAGATGGGTGTAGAAATTGATCGTGAGCACACAAGGAGCTAGCAAGATCTTTAGATAAGATGCCATTAAAGAAGAGAATAAGAAAGAGGACAGGCCATAGACCATGGCCAGCTCCAGGCCACGGGTGTGCTGGGCAGGGGGCTCCCCTGAAGTGGCTGCAATCAGTTTCTTGTACATATCATGGCAGAGCCCAAGGACACTTATAAAATTTCTATGTGGTCAGATGTGGTGGTTCAAGCCTATAATCTTAGCACTTTGGGAGACCAAGGCAGGTGGATCATGAGGTCAGGAGTTCAAGATCAGACTGGCCAAGATGGTGAAATCCCATCTCTACTAAAAATGCAAAAAATTAGCTGGATGTGATGGCAGGTATCTGTAATCCCACCTACTTGGGAGGCTGAAGCAGAGAACTGCTTGAAACCAGGAGGCAGAGGCTATAGTGAGCTGAATCATGCCACTACACTCCAGCCTGGGGGACAAAGTGAGACTCCATCTCAAAAAAAAAAAAAATCACCCCATAAAAGATTCTCAGTATCAGGCCAGGTGTGGTGGCTCATGCCTGTAATCCCAGCATTTTGGGAGGCCAAGGCGGGTGGATCACAAGGTCAGGAGTTCAAGACCAGCCTAGCCAACATAGTGAAACCGGTCTCTACTAAAAATACACACACACACACACACACATACACAAAATTAGCCAGGTGTGGTGGTGGGCACCTGTAGTTCCAGCTACTTGGGAGGCTGAGGCAGGAGAATCGCTTGAATCTGGGAGGTAGAGGTTGCAGTGAGCCGCGATTGTGCCACTGCACTCCAGCCTGGTGACAGAGCAAGACTCTGTCTCAATTTTTTAAAAAAAGATTCCCAGTATCAAGTGGACATATCAGAAATAGCACGCAGTTTAAAAGACCTCCAAACAGCCCTGATTCCAAGGGATCCCATAGCTCGGTTTCCCCTTCCTGCAGCCATTCATACCCCTTTGTTACACCTCATTCCATCCATCACTGTGTACCAACTGCATTATTATTTACTCAATATTTTTTCAAGCTGACTTATATCCCACTGAAATGTAGTTTGGCCCTAAGCAATAATAGCTATGAAATCACATATTTGATTTGGTTTGAGTTTCCTTCTACTACACACTAAAATAAATATAACTTTAAAACTGTCATCTTGACATGATCTAAAATTATCTCATGGGTCCTGAGTTGTAAACTCGGCACGCTTTGAGAAACACTGTCTCTGGCTACCCATAAAGTCACCATGCAGCCTCCAAAAAGTGGTTTCAGAGATTCTTTTCTTTAATCCAGAAAACCAAACTAGAATTCTCTATTGACCACATCCCCACATTGACAGGAACGTGGTACCCGGCATGTGTGTGAATCACTGGGAAGTTAAGGAGATGAGAAAGGGAGATGCATAAGGGGCATCTGACAGCCGCCCCAGAACACCGCCTATCATACCAGCATTAAGAGGAAAGAAAAGGAAACGACTCATCCAGTCTTAAAAATAAATTCCAAAAATGACAGACAAGCAGAATCGGAGGAAAAAACAAAACAAAACAAAACAAAAAAAACCTCGAGAACCATGAGGCCAATGAAGGAATGGCAGAAAATCTCGCAAACCAAGATGAGTTGTAAAAGGGGAAATAACACTTCGTACCTTCACCACTGCCTTCCCGTCATCTGAGATGCACTTCATGGCTCTGCCACTCCCTTTCTCTAACTTGAGACGCAGGATTTGCACTGATCTGAACACTGAGCAGCCAGCCCTCTCCTCTCAGCACAGAGGCTGACAGGACTGCCCATCATCCATCTAGGGACAGCAATCCCCAGAAAACAAGAGAGCCGGAAGTGCAGGGTAGAACAAGGGGCATGGGAGGGCGATGCTCACAGTTCTGAGAGGTATGGACGCCACAGGCCACGCCCAGCCAATGCTCTGGCTGCAGGACATTGAGAAGAGACCCTGGGAACTGTGAGTTTTCATGTTCTCCATCAATTCAGAATATCAGAGAACCAGGTAGTAACATGACAGTCCACCAGGTGAAAGCCAACTAGAAAACAGGAACTGGACTGAGAGATGGTTACACCATCAGACCTACAGGCAGGTAACTGTGAGGGGAGCCGACCTTTCCCCCAAGCCGACAGTGTGCCAAGGCTAGTGACAGTCAGTGCTTTCTGTTGGTACATGCCAAGTTTACATAGATCCTGCCATGTTCAAGAATGCACAAAGAAAGAGAGGAAATATGCAAAATCAGAGTGAGGAAACACCATCCTGAAGGCTCAAAGGAAGAGCATGTCTCAGAAAATCGTTCAGAAGAAAAACTGCCAGGATGCCAGAAGCTGTAATTTCTTTGAAGGAGGAACAACAAATCATAACAGAAAAATTAAAATTAAAATTAAAAACCAGTCCAAATAAAAAGGATGACCAACAAGATAATGGATGAGGTGAGGACTATATAAAAATCGCTCATTTAAAACCATATATAGTTGTAGTTGTGGATAACTGCAAATATAAACAATTAAGTCAGCGACTTGTGGGGCTAACAGGAAAAGCGTCCCCAGATTGCAAACAAAAAGCAAGGAAATCAAGAGTCTACATATATGTTTAAGAAGTATTCCATTATTAAAGGCCAGAATAAATAGGTTAAAATTAATGATCAACTACAAAAATAAACAATCAAAAATCATGCATATAGGCTGGGCATGGTGGCTCTGCCTATAATCCGAGCACTTTGGGAGGCCGAGGCGGGAGGATCACTTGAGGTCAGGAGTTCAAAACTAGCCTGGTGAACATGGTGAAACCCTGTCTCTACTAAAAATACAAAAATTAGCCAGGCGTGGTGGTGCGTGCCTGCGATCCCAGCTACTCTGGAGGCTGAGGCAGCCAGATTGCTTGAACCCAGGAGGCGGAGGCTGCAGTAAGCCGAGATCATGCCATTGTACTTCAGCCTGGGTGGCAGAGCAAGACTCTGTCTCAAAAAATAAATAAAAATAAATAATGCATATAAACAGGCAAAAAGAGAAAGGGTTACCAAGGAAATCAGATTTTCCTCAGACTTCTCCTCTACCCTACTAATGGCTAGAGAGCTCTTCCTACCAGAATAAAAGCTCCATACAGCAGGGATTTTGTTTTGCTCGCTGCTCTATCACGGTGCATACAAGGCCTGGCATCACCCCTTGGAAAGTGCTAGAAGACAAATCTCACCAAGTTTAAAGCCTCATGAGGTATAGTCATGGTTATGTCCATTACTGTGGGTATTCAATAAGTATCTGTTGAAGCTAAATGGCAAATATGAATTTCTATCCAAAAAGTTTGTAATTCAAGACATAGAAATCCATCAAGTTGTATTAGTATTTCATATGAAAGAAATAGGAAGGTTCTCTTAGAGGCATCCAAGTGAAGACACCACCCCCTTCCCCCCCAGGCCACTGAGATAAATTACAATTAGGACGACAACACAGCCATGGGAAAGTGACAATACAAATACAATGCACGTGTAAGTCATTTCTTGTTCAGTACAGACAAACTTCCAATGCAGAAATCCAGTGAACTGTGTGCTGCCTGGTGGATTTTCCAGCTCATCGGGGGTGAAGATTGGTGCCTTAGTATTTCATTCACCTCCTTTTCTGCTCTCGTCCATCCCAGAACCAGGATAAGGGTTTCTCCTGCAAGACCAGTGCAGATGAAGCCTTGGGCCATGTGTGAGGACCACACGTAACTGATGTTCCCTTTCTGTTCGGGCACATGCCAACAATGAGGACTATTCAAGCTTTGGGGACACTGTGCCGGCAGGATCCACAAACAAAAAGTCTTTGTTTTTCGTCTCCACCAAAGCGACACTGTGCTATGTAAGGCACCACAGTGGCCATTTTCTTTGCCGTGGAACTTCAGTCTCGATTTTCTTCATGTTAAAAACTCATATTGAATGGACCAAGTCTTGTTTTCTTCCTTAAATCGGGAAAGATCAATAAAGCACCCAGTGGCAAAGCTGTCATCAAAACCTTCTTTATTTATCATCCTCCCTCTAAGAGCTGTCTCTGCTTTAAAAATCAAAGTATGTGGTATGATCTCAATATGGAAAATAACACTTTCTCACCAAAATGAAGTACTAAATAAAGACACCAATACATTAACAAAGCTTTTCTTTGTATTGGGGGAATTCCTCTGGTTGTTTTTATTCTATTTATTTCACCAATTTTAAAATTTTACTTTACTTAAAAATATTTTAAAATAATTTTAATTTTTAAAACGTGTTTTTAAATTACTTTTACAAGACACAGGCACATGTATGTTCACTGCAGCCCTGTTTACAATAGCAAAGACCTGGAACCAACCCAAATGCCCATCAATGATAGACTGGACAAAGAAAATGTGGCACATACACACCATGGAAAAATATGCAGCCATAAAAAACGATGAGTTCGTGTCCTTTGTAGGGACATGGATGAACCTGGAAACCATCATTCTCAGCAAACTGACACAAGAACAGAAAATCAAATACCGCATGTTCTCACTCATAGGCGGGTGTTGAACAATGACAACATGTGGACTCAGGGAGAGGAACATCACACACTGGGGGCAGTAGGCGGGGATGGGGAGGGACA
>CAUYQU010102857.1:0-15003 GCA_963574635.1 Cheracebus regulus | reverse complement strand
TAGAGACAGGGTCTCACTCTTTCACTCTGTTACCCAAGCTGGAGTGCAGTATTGTAGTCATATCTCACTGTAACCTCAAACTCCTAGCCTCAAGGGATCTTCCTGCCTCAGTCTCCTGAGCAGCTAGGACTACAGACTTGCACCACCATCCCTGGCTAATTTTTTTTATTGGTCATAGAGATGGGGTTTGCTATGTTGCCCAGGCCACCCGTCTTGAACTCCTGGCCTCAAGGGATCCTCCTACCTTGGCCTCCCAAAGTACTGGGATTATAGGCATGAGTCCCTATGTCTAGCCAGGTGATTTTTATTGGCTTTAATTTTTTTGAATTGTGGATATATACACAAAACATAGAATGTACCACGTATTAGTCCATTCTCATGCTGCTATGAAGAAATACCCTAGAATGGGTAATTTATAAATAAAAGAGGTTTAATTGACTCATAGTTCTGCACAGCTGGGGAAACCTCAGGAAACTTACAATCACGGAGAAAGGCCATCTTAATTTGCAGCCATCTTCCACCTCTTCACAGGGCAGCAGGAGAGAGAATGAGTGCAAGCAGGGGAAATGCCAGATGCTTATAAAACCATCAGATCTTGTGAGACTCACTCATTATCACAAGAACAACAGAGGGGAAGCCACCTCCATGATTCAATTACCTGTACCTGGTCCCACCCGGGATATGTGGGGATTATGGGGATT
The DNA here is from genome assembly GCA_963574635.1 of Cheracebus regulus. NCBI lineage: Eukaryota > Metazoa > Chordata > Mammalia > Primates > Pitheciidae > Cheracebus > Cheracebus regulus. Next base: position 14,302 of record CAUYQU010102857.1, on the reverse strand, counting down.
ACCATTCAAGGTGAGATCTGGGTGGGGACACAGAGCCAAAATACCACTTTGACCATTTTTAAATGTACAGTTCTGTGGCATTAAGTACATTCACTTTGTACAATCATCACCATCATCCATCTCCAGAACGTTTTCATCTTCCCAAATTGACTCTCTACTACTCCCTTTTCCAAACCCTGGCAACCACCATTCTACTTTCTTTCTATAAATTTAACTACTCTCCCTACTTCATGTAAGTGGAATCATACAGTTTTGTCCTTTTGTGACTGGCTTTACTTCACTTACCATAACGTTCTCAAAGTTATTCCATATTGTAACCTGTGTCAGAATAATATTGCATCATGCCTGTAACCCCAGCACTTTGGGAGGCCAAGGCAGGTGGATCGCTTGAGCCTAGGAGTTCAAGACCAGCCTAGGCAACATAGTGAGACCACCTCACCACAACAAAAAAGAAAAAATTAGCCAGGTGTGGTGGTGTGCTGAGATGGGAGGATTGCTTGAGCCTTGAGGAAAGTCAAGCCTGCAGCGAGCCGTGATCACACCACCGCACTCTAGCCTGGAAACAAAGTGAGACCCTATCTCAAAAAAAAAAAAAAAATGATCCATTATATATATATGGATTTAAATATATATATACATTTGTTTTCTTTGTCCATTCATCTGTTGATGAACAAGGACTGCCTTCACCTTTTGGCTATTGTAAGTAATGCTACTATGAACATAAACATGCAAATATCTCTTGAACACTCTGCTTTCAATTCTTTTAGATATGGACTCAGAAATGGAATTCCTGGATTATATGGTAATTATATCTTTAAATGTTTTAAGGAATTGCCATACGGTTTTCGACAGCAGCTATACCATTTTACACTACCACTAGCTGTGCACAAGTGTTCCAGTTTCTTCTATCCTTACCAACACTTGTAATTTTTTGCTTTTTTCATAATAGTCATCCTAATGGATATGAAGCAGTATTTCATTGTGGTTTTATTTGCATTTCCCTAATGATTAGTGATACTGAGCATTTTTTCATGTACTTACTAGCCATTTATCTGTATATCGTCTTCAAAGAAATGCCTATTCAGGTCCTCTGCCTAGTTCTCTGAGTTGCTTTTTGTGGTTGTTGAATTGTAGGAGTTCTTTCATATATTCTGGATTTTAATAGGATGTTGGATATATAATTTCCAAATATTTTATTCCATTCTGTGAGCTGTTTGTTGATGCTGTTTAAAGTATCCTTTGGTCCATAAAATAATTTTTTTTTTGCATATTTCAAAGTTTCCACAATAAACCTGTAGTATTTTCAAAATAGAGGGAAATATTTTTTAAATTCTATGATGCTTATGGAGATGTTTTTATGATATGAAGATATACATATGTAATGTAGTATTGTGAATTGAAACATGAGAAATTTAGTTATAAATGCAATCAAATACCAATGATGAAAAAAGATCAGAAAGAAAAACAATTTTGTTGTTTTCTCTGGGTGGTGAGATTATAAGTGAAATTTTTACTCTTTTTACTATTCTGTGTTTTCTGACTTCCTATAATAAATATGCATTAATTTTAAATGTAGAAGAGGAAAAACAAGTATTTAAAGGAGTAGAAGAAAATATCATGGGCATCTTTCTGTGCTCGCAAGCATCAAATGAAGCTTTAAACACACAAAGAAACACAAAGATGTGTTTGGACCTCTTCCCTTGTCTCAAGGGTCTCACTGCCCCTACTTTTTGGGAACAGCCCTCGCTCAGGCAGGAGTGGGGCGTGGGGACCTTGTCAACACTCATCTTTTAAAGGCCACCTCGCCAATACACTTTTCCAGCTTATGCATCTAGTAAGGCAGAACAAAGAGCGAATTTTCACAAAGGACAAAAATTTCTGATTCTATTTCTGAAGACAATTTCGATTGGAAACTGCTACGGCTTTTATTTTAAAAAGAATTTGCGGATGATAAACATTTTCTTTTATTAAGCTTTACATTCTCTCACTTCAGGTAGGAAACTCAGCAAACACTTTCATATGCTAATTTCCAGAATGAAAGAGCAGAGATAAATGACTCCTCTTACGAAAAGAACTGTAAACAAACAGGGTCTTAATTCACGGTTTCATTACCTCTATTTCGTCTGCTCTGTGCGGCAGCCAGAGTGCACGTGTCTACGTATCCGAGGCGTGCATTCATGCGCACTTTGCTGTGGAATTCATCACATGCTCCTTCTGGAGTCCTCAGCTGGCTCTAGGTTGTATTTAACGACCAACTGTGGGCTTCCTTGAAGGCAGGGAGAAGTATTTTAAAAAGTGGATGACACAGGTTAGCACCTTGAGGCCAGTGTGATCCTGGGAAAGTCATTTCATTGTTCTGTGGTATCCTTTTCAGAGAAAAGTCCAGAGATATCCTTTGTCCTCCAATGAAAGACGCAGCCATTCTCGTGCTTTGTTCAGGTCTCTCTGCTCAAAACCACCTCCTGTCTAGCAGTATCTCTCTAGCTCCCATCTCCAGCCCGACTTCATTGTTCTTCATGGCACCCATCACTTCCTGACATTGTGCTACATAATAACGTACTTCGTTATTTATGTTCTGTCTCTCCCATAAAATGTAAGGTTTTTGTCTTACCAACTTCTCATCGTCTAGCACAGCACCTGGCACCTCGTAGGTGCTCAGTAAGTATTTTGCATGATTTAATAAATGAATCAATCAATCAACAAATCCATTATTAATTTAAGGTAGCTTCTACCTCCCTCATGAGTTGGTCTGAGAATAACATGAGATTATTTTTGTGAACTTTTCAGGTATTGTTCATTTTAGTATCTCCAATATCTAACTCAGTACCTTGCATATAGTTAGTGATTAGCGAATTTGGTGAATGGGTGCATAAAATAATACATAATGTATTTATAGCCAGTCAACTTCCAATCATCTTTATTAATAAATGGAAAGTGGGAAATGAATAATGTGAAACAGAAGCAAATCTAAAAATAATTTCTGTTGGTGGGAACATATACCATATTATTCATGGCTTGATCTCCCAGTAGCCATCAGCCCTGTATGCAAGCCAGGAGCTGCATACGCCTTCAGCATACCTGATGACTCACTCCAGACACTTCAAGTCCTTCTGGCCATGTGTTCCAACAAATATATTCATTTCCTGCTGCCTTTTGAATCATGGCCTGGCCTGAGTTTCTCCATCCCTTCCCTTCAGCTCTGATTTACACGGTCTTTTCTGAGAGCCAGAGGCATCCACAGGCAGCCAGGGCCAGGAGCAGGCTCCAAGCACCAAGTCCTCTGGTGAAAAAGGCTAGAGCACCAGATGGCGGGAGACCTGGAAGTTGACTCCAGCACAGTATGTTCTCTTCAGCTTGAATGTGGCTTTTCCCCAGGACCTCCAGGTCTCCTGCAGAGCAGAAAACTTCCTGGAACTCTTTGCTTTCTTCTCCTGTGACTTATTACAAGTACTGCCAACAGCCATCATTTATTTCTTGTGCCTGATTTTGCACTGTTCATGAATTATCTCATTTAAGGCTCAATGTGACCCTAAGAGGTCAGTAAGTTATTCTCCTCCTACAGATGAAAAAAATGAAGTTCAGAGAGATAAGGTTTTTGCCAGGATTGCACAGCCAAACAGTGGCCCTGGATTGACCCACTTTACCATTCTTGCCCCTCATTTATTCCCTGAAAAGCAAACATTACCCTCTAGGTAGGTGTTTTGCTCAAGTTCACTGGATTCTTACAGGAGGTTTTATTAGCACTTAGGAGGATATCTTCAATGTAGCACTGAACAGGAAGAAGTTAACAGACTTATCTCTGATTACATTTTGCTCAGAACAACATTCATGTAAATTTGTGCATCCAGTCAACAAATATTTATTGAGTGCCTCCTCTGTTTTAGGCACTGGAAATACAGCAGTGGACAAAACTGATAAATCTCCACCAAAAAGTACCTTATGTCCTAGTGGAGGGACAAAAAAATAAAAGCAATAATCAAGGGTGATATAGAAAAGGTTCATTAGTAATACAAAAAAATAAAACAGGGAAGGAGGATGGGAGCCCTACGTTAGTGGGAGATATTCAAAGATGGCCTTACTGAGAAGGCGGGATTTGAGGAAAAATCTGAAAGAAGTGAGGGAGGGAGCCACACAGTCACTGGCAGGAAGAGTAATTTAGATAGAGACAAGCACAGGCTCAAAGGTCCTGGGGCAGAAATGTGCATGGAGTAGTGGAGACACAGTACAAGGGCAGTGTCTGGAGGAGACTATGGATGAGGCGTAAGAGGTAAGAAGCAGGGTTACACCATGCTGGGAAGGGTCCCTGGAGAGCAAGCAGGGGGCGCACGGACTGCACTGGAAAAAGAATCACAACTGCGTTTTCATATCCCAGATGATAGGCATGTTGCCTTGCCTCAAATCACCCCTTGGTTGAATGTTTTTATTCAAACAAGCAACTATAACTTTCACCTTAATCGGTCTTTAAAAATATACCTTAACACACTGATTTTTAAGTATTTTAATTGCATACTACATTAATAACAAAATGCATACATTACTATGTCCAAATTTTGTTTTTTAACAGCTTGGTAACTATGTTCCAATATAATTGGTGTTATGCATGGAATGTTTGTGTCTCCCAAAATTTACATATTGCAGCCCTAACCCACAATATGGTGGCATTTGGAGACGGGGCTTTTGGGAGGTAACTAAGACCTGAAGGTGGGGCCCTCTTGCTAGGATTAGAGAGCAGAGGCCATGAAAGAATACAGCGAGGTGGCTGTCTGCAAGCCAGGAAGAGAGCCCAGACCAGAACTTGACCATACCGGCAGCCTGATCTCAGACTTCCAGCCTCCAGAACTGTGAGAAATAAGTTTCTTTTGTTTGTCACCCAGTGTATGGTATTTTGTTGAATGGTCCAGGCAGACTAAGATGATTGGTTTCCTTTGAAGTTCCATGTGTTTTATTTTGTGCATTTTAAAACATCCTGAGAAGGGAATTGATGGGTTTTATCAGACTTCCAGAGGGCTCCAGGGCACATCAAGTTTAAGAATCCCTCCTTATAGAATCTTTTGAGTCATTCCAAGAACATAAACTTTTATTCCCATTGGGAAAGGAATTGTTAGAGACGTGAGCAGAGGCATCTTTCGAGCTGACTTAGGCCTACTGATAGGATCATAGTAACTCCTGAGTTGAGAAATAGATTTTGATCAAAGGCAAGGAGACCAGTTAGCAAGCTACTGAAATAATCCAAGCAAGAGATGACAGTGGCTTTGACTAGGGTGGTATTTTAACTTTCCCCAAATCAAACATAAACTACAGAATGAGAGAACACCACCAAGGATGAGAAATCACCAAGGGATTAATGCCTACAGAGATAATTGAGAGGTGACCATGGAGTGTAGCCAGGGAAGGAGGCAGTGATTGTAGCTGAGTAGCTGACTACGTCTTTCTGTAAACGGCAATCCTTTCAGTGTAAAAACATGTAATAAGCTGTTTATGAGGTGTCCCAATGCAGACAAACAAGACAGTGGAATTAGCAGCAATTAGTCCCAATTAAGTTAATTCTGAGTATCTGGGGGCACACCCTTCTCTCAGCTCCCTACTCTTTTCCCCTTCCTCCCTAAACCGCACCTATCAAATGAGATCTGCCTTTTTCAAGATTGAACTCCTTCAAAAACAATTCAACAGGTAAGAGAGGCACAGCTGGAGAATCAAAGATGGGGTCCCTGAAGCATACACTCACAACCGGCTACATGGCTCAAGCAAAGACGTATTATGGGGGTAAACATGGAAAGCACTGTTAGGCAATAGGATCTGGGAAACCTCACTGCCAGCCCAGGCTTTGCCTGGTCCTTGAGGAATGAAGCATCTGGAAGCTTCCTTTAAGCAAGGGGGGCATCATGCTCATCTTTGTGGCTCACTGCCTGGCTGGCACCTACATTCCAATGCATGGAGCACCTGAAGGTGATATGTAAATGAATGGGCATGGCTGTGACCCACATGGCTCAAATTCAGCGTACTGCCTGTTGTACAGCCCACAAGCTAAGAAAGGGGCTTAGATTTTTAAATAATTTTTTTAAAACAAAAGAAAATTTATCTCAACTTTTAATTTTAATTTATGAAATTCAAGTTTGATGTCCGTAGTTTGTTTTATTGCTATAGTTGTTTTGAGACAGGGTCTCACTCTTTTGCTCAGGCTCCCGTGCAATGGCATGATCATAGCTAGCTGCAGTCTTGAACTGAGTTCACCCTTATCTCCCAAAGTACTGGGATTACAGGCTTGAGCAATTACATCGGCCACATAAATAAAGTTTTATTGGAATATAACCACACCCATTCATTTACATATCATCTGCAGTTGCTTTGGTGTTACAACAGCAGAATTGAGTAGCTGTGACCGATCATCTGGCCCACAAAGCCAAAAATATTTACAATCTGGCCCTTTACCAAACAAGAGTTTACTGCCCCCTGATCTGTGGAAATGGCTTTCCCTAGAATTGTGCAGTGCACAATCTATGCCACCAAACATGGCAGCCTTGGCCCAAGACCTTGGTCCTGGCTCCTGTTTGGTTTCCACATTGTGCACATCTTACCTAGGCTTACACAATACACTTTCTTTTTCATTGGGGACTTTGCACACACTTCTCAGGCTACAAGGAACCCTCTTACCAGGTCATCACACAGCAGGGACTTTTCATCCTTCAGCTCTCAGCTCAGATGCCCTCTCCTAAAAGAAGCTTTTGCTCACCATTCTCTTGGTGCTGTAATTTATTTTCTCCCCACTATTTATCATTATCTGAAATTATCTTGTCTGTGCATTTGTAAACTTGCTCAGATCTGTCTTCTCCCACTAGAATTTGCACTCAGCAGATGAAGCACTTGGTCCCGTCACTGCTGTTTCTTCAGCACCTGGAGCAGTGCTCATCACACAGCAAGAGCCCAACAAATGTTTCTCAAATGTATTGAAAAATTCTATGCTAATAGAAATGTTTAAAAATATGAGAGTTTACTACACTATTCTATTTTTATATATGTTCAAATTTTTTCATTAAAAAAATCTGCACGCAGTCAGGTGTAAACTACCATTTGGTTGTAAAAACAAAATAAAAATATTTCAAACAAACAAAAGCCATATGTAGACACAGAACAAATTACAGGCTCATGCCTGCAACTACTCTTCTGTATCTTCTGCCAAAACTTGGAGCTAGATATAAGAAATGAAGAGTGTCTCACAAAAGAAAAGCCAGTGGAACAGGCAAAAAAATCTCTTTCAACTGCAAGTGTCAAAGACTAAATTTAGACTCATTTAAACAAAGCAAAACAAAACTGAAAAGTCCAAGAGAATATTCCCTTCAGGTACAGTGGTATCTAGGGGTCAAAACGCTGTTTTCAGGACTTAGCATCTCTCAGAGTGATTTGGCTGGCCTGGCTTTACTCTCAGAATGATTCTCTGTGCTGCTAAGGCTCTCATGGTACTAGAGAGAACCATTCCCATGCCTGCTAGGACTGTCATAAAGCCCCAGGAGAACTCTGACCTAGCTTGGGTCATGTGCTCTTTCCAGGCCCAACAGTGGGCCAAAAAGATGCAGCCCTTGGGTCAGCCTGGGCCATGGTCAGGGAGTAGGAAGTAAGGGAGTGGTGGCCAGAGCTTACCCAAACTAAAACCCATCAACTGAACAGGAATACTGTGGAACAGTGGAAGAAAGGTAAATTAGTCTGTTCTCATGCAGCTGCTAATAGATACATACCTGAGACTGGGTAATTTATAAAGGAAAAAAGTTTAGTTGACTCACAGTACCACATGGCTGAGGAGGCCTGACAATCATGGTGGAATGTGAATGAAAAGAAAAGTAACATCTTACATGACAGCAGGCAAGAGAGTCTGTGCGGGGGAACTCCCCCCTTACAAAACAATCAGATCTCATGAGACTTAATCACTATCATAAGAGCAACATGGGAAAGACCACCCCATGATTCAATTACCTCCCACCAAGTTCCTCCCATGACACGTTGAAATTATGGGAACTACAATGCAAGATGAAATTTGGGTGGAGACACAGCCAAACCATATCATTCTGCCCTGGGCCCCTCCCAAATCACATGTCCTCACATTTCAAAACGAATTATGCCTTCCCAACAATCCCCCAAAGTCTTAACTCATTTCAACATTAATTCAAAAGTCCACAGTCCAAAGTCTCATCTGAGATAAGCCAAGTCCCTTCTGCCTATAAGCCTGTAAAATCAAAAGCAAGTTAGTTACTTCCTAGATACTATGTGAGTAGAGGCATTGGGTAAATATATTTATTCCAAATGGGAGAAACTGGCCAAAATGAAGAGGTTACAGGCCCCACACAAGTCTGAAATCCAGCAGGGCAGTCAATTTTTAAAGCTCCAAAATGGTTTCCTTTGACTCCATTTCTCATATCCAGGGCACTCTGATGCACGAGGTGGGTTCCCACAGCCTTGGGAAGCTCTGCCCCTGTGTCTTTGCAAGGTATAGCCCGCCTCCCAGCTGCTTTCACAGGCTGGCATTGAGTGTCTTCAGCTTTTCCAGGTACATGGTACAAGCTGTCAGTGGATCTACCATTCTGGGGTCTAGAGGACTGTGGCCCTCTTCTCACAGTTCCATTAGGCAGTGCCCTAGCAGGGACTCTGTTGGATCTTGCACCCCACATTTCCCTTCTGCACTATCCTAGCAGAGGTTCTTCATGAGGCCCTGCCCTTGCAGCCAACTTCTGCCTGGACATCCAGGCATTTCCATACATCCTCTGTAATCTAGAGGTTTCCAAACCTCAGTTCTTGACTTCTATGCACCTATAGGGTCAACACCATGTGGAAGCTGCCAAGGTTTTGGGCTTACACCCTCTGAAGCCATGATCTGAGCTGTACCTCGGACCCTTTTAGCTGCAGCTGGAACAGCTGGGACACACAGGGTATCAAGTCCCTAAGCTGCACACAGCAGGGCACCCAGGCCCATGGAACCATTTTTTCCTCCTAGGCCCCAGGATTGTGTTGGGAGAGGCTGCCATGAAGTTCTCTGACATGCCCTGGAGACATTGTTTCCATTGTCTTTGTAATTAACTTTCTGTTCCTGGTTACTTATGCAAATTTCTGCAGCCGGCTTGAATTTCTCCACAGAAAATGGGTTTTCCTTTTCTACCTCATGGTCAGACTGCAAATTTCCCAAACATTTATGCTCTTCTTCCTCCTGAATGCATTGCTGCTTAGAAGTTTCTTCCTTCAGATACCCCAAATCATCTTTTTCAAGTTCAAAGTTCCACAGATCTCTAGGGCAGGGGAAAAAAACCACCAGTATCTTTGCTAAAGCATAGCAAAAGTCACTTTGCTCCAGTTCCCAAGTTCCTCATCTGCATCTGACACCACATTGGCCTGGACTTTATTGTCCATATCACTATCAGCATTTTGGTCAAAGCCCCATTCAGCAAGTCTCTAGGAAGTTCCAAACTTTCCTACATTTTCCTGTCTTCTGAGCCCTCCAAACTGTTCCAACCTCCACCTGTAACCCAGTTCCAAAGTCGCTGCCACATTTTTTGGTATGCTTACAGCAGTACCCCACTCTGCCAGTACCAATTTACTGTGTTAGTCTGTTCTGATGCTGCTGCCAATAAAGACATACCCTTGACTGGGTAATTTATAAAGGAAAGATATTTAATTGACTCAGAGTTCCACATGGCTAGGGAGGCCTCACAATCATGGAGGAAGGTGAATGAGGAGGAAAGTCACATCTTACATAGCAGAGGGCAAGAGAGTGTGTGCAGGGGAACTCCCCTTTATAAAACCGTCAGGTTTCAAGAGACTTATTCACTATCATGAGAACAACATGGAAAAGACCCACCTCCATGAGTCAGTTACCTCCCACTGGGTCCTTCTGCTGACACGTGAGAATGATGGGGGCTACAATTCAAGATGAGATTTGGGTGGGGACACAGCCAAACCATATCGAAGTGTTTCCCCAAAGCAAGAGATGCTGGATTGTACAACGGACACAGGGAATGGGTCTTGCTGCCAGGTCTGCCTTCTGACTCTAGACCAGAGGAAGACAATGTCAGGAAACTTGTTCTGGGGTATAGTCAGGTAGATGGTTTCCCAGCTAGAGTATTCAGCTCAGAATCTGTCAATCCTGGATAGTATTAGGTGAGTTGGGACAAGAAACAAGGTCACTTTGCCACTCAGAACCACAGTGGAGAGAACAAAGCAAAAATCCAGTTATAGGAACAAAGTCAGTGACAAGGGCACTTGTGGGAGAGGTCAGAGTTTTGACTCAGGGTCAGTCCCAGTGCTCAGGGACTGTCTTTTGTGTCTGCAGCTCCAGGGCTGCGTGGACACTAAAGGAAAGAACAGATTGGGTGCCGATGTGAGCCCCTTCTCACCTGTCCAGGTTCAGGACCTGGAATTCAGCCATTGTGGGGCCTCCGTACATTCTGCAGTTTGTCCCTGGAGACAACCAAGGCAGAAGGAGTTTGAGACAGATGTGCACAGTCAGAAAGGACATGCCGGAAGCTTTAGAAAACAAAGGAGAAAGAGAGAGAGAAATAGTAAAAAGGCAAGGAAATTGGGGTTTATTTTCTTGTTTCTCCTCTCCTGATTAGCTTTCTTCATAAGGGAGGAAGAAATGCCTTCCATATAGATAGGCCTGTGGTTTTCTCATCTATAGAAAGGAAAGAATACCAGCATGTGCCTCATGAGATTATTGTATGGGATGAAGGAGATAATTCATGTAAAGCAATGAGCACAATGCCTGGCATGTAGTAAGCATTTAATAAATGTTTATTTTTCAGGGGTTACAGTAGTAGTGACACTAAATATTAACATGGAGTGAATGAATGAATGAGCAGATGAATTCATTCACAGGTAGCTCACACGGCACCCTTCAAAATGACGTATCCCTATTGCTTACACAAAGCAGAGTTCGTCTTATTATTTTTCTAGTTAACCCAAAAAAAAAAAAATCCAATTTGAGCAAACTCTCCATCAGCCTCTTGTTGCATCCTGTGCAAACGGCTTCCTTAATTAAAAGATCTTAATCACAGCACAGCTTTTCCCGCAGAGCCTTCCAGGAGGAGGCAGGATTTGCCTGGGCAGGTCTCGCGAAGCATGCAAGTGAGGGAGTCACCTGCCTCTGCAGGCACCTCGAAAAACCCACAGCACAAGGCTCCCTCTTCCCCAAATCCATTTTCCCCTTCCTTGCTAATATCACTACTCCCCTTCTCTTTTTTGCGATCTTTATTCTCTTTGTGACTCACACTTTCTTCATCACCCTCCTGGCACCTCGGGCTTAGCTGCTTTCATTCTAACACTAGAACATCCCAACCTCTGTGTTTCCTTCCACCTCTTCCTCTTCCAGTGGTTCTAGGTTTCCAGGCTGGTGGCAGGTGCTGCTTCCACAGGCTCTGGAGTTGGTTTTCATGGAGGCTCCTTTACAAGTTAACATATTGCTTGGTGGGTGATTTCATCCTTGGATAATCCCTGGGCTTCTACCTCGGGGCCTTTCTTCTAGTTCTTCCTTACACTCTCTTCATACCCACACCTTCTCTTCCGCCTCCTTCAAGAAAGACCGTGATGATGCCGATGGTGAAGATGATAAAGATTGCTAAGCCATCCCACCTTGCACAGAACATATCCCAACCCGCAGCCTCTGCAAACCTCCTAAGCACAGTCACATTGAGCCCTGGCTGGCCCATGACTGTGCAGCAGTTCTCAGAGCCCCAGCATTGTGAATCCATTTGCAACTGCCTCCTTCTCCCTGGAAGCAGGTGGGAAAGAGCTGTGTGACCAAAACAGGGTTGACTTTCCATGAGGCCATATTTGAACTAAATCTGTAGGGCAGGTTCATTTCATATACACTGGGCCAAAGGAGTGATCTGACCACAGTTTATAAAAAGGGGAAAGGTTTGGTCCAGATGTCCAAGAGAAGGTAGATGAATGACTAATTTGGGGAGCCTGAAACAAGGGTTAAGGTTGAAGTCAGGGAGCTGGTTGTTGAGCTCTAGGATCTGGCAGGTGGGAAGGACCCACAGCCATTTCCAGAAGGCCAGATGGGTCTTGAGGGCCCTCCCCTGGACTGTTGAGCCACCAGGGAGTGTGAGTCAGGTGCAGGGGGGAAGGAGGGGACAATATTTTAAATATAAAAAGAATCACAAAGTTCTCCTATTCCAGTGTGTTTCATATATTTTTGAGCCTCAGAGCCTTCTTCAAACAAAATATTGTGCAAAAGTCCCAAGCAGATGTTCTGTGACTTATTTCATCATTCAGTTCGTAGAGGCCTTCCCTAGCTTATATAAATCATCATTTTGTAGGTCAAAAATGTTAGAAGGGTGGCAATTTTATTCTGTTGGACCTAATAGAAGTGCTTCGGAATACATTTCTATCAATTTCATATCAGCAGTAGCAGCCTCACCACCACTTTTATCTCGTAAATCCAAGGAACCACAAAATTTGCACTGAATTCACTGTTCTTTTCCTTCCGTGAACATCAAACAAACTTCCAGAGTTGACTTAGACAGTGGTTTTCTGGTCACGACCAGAACATGATAAAAGGAGGAAATAGGCTAGATGGAGAAAACATGAGCAGACACTCTGAGACTTCACACTGTCCCAGAGATCAACAGGGGAAAAGTGTGAGTTCGTGTGGGTGCTATTTCTTTCCTGCATGGAACTATTTTCATAAGGTGGAATTTGTGTAAGTGAATGCTTCATAATCTGGGAGTATCTCTCTATATAGGGAGATGAAAATTGGATGATGGAAAGAAGGAAAGACAATAGAAGTGGAATAAGGAGGGTAGCAGGAGGCCCTGCCCATTGCTCTAAGCCCAGACATCCCTCCGGCCATGGTGTGGCCCCTGGGGCTCACTGGAAGAAAACTGGGAACACCAACCCCAGGCAGACAGAGTGAGTATATTTCAGATTTTCTTTATTATTAAACATGTCTTACATATTGTGCAGGTAATAAAAATTCACTGTATAATAGAGTAGAAAATACAGATTAAAAAGCAAAAAATACTTCCTATAAAAAATGTAAGCATTTAGATCCATCCATGCACATATTTTTAAACAAAATCAAGGTTATACATATGTATTCACTATAACTCTTTTTTCATTCAATAACATATTCTCATCATGTATTCATATCAATCAATATGATTCTCTCAATTACTATGCAATGATTTCATCATGTGGAATAAATGGTCAATTATTTAGCCACATGTTCACTGTTGAACGTGTAGGGATTTTATTTCCTTTTTTATTATAAATACCATGTTGATAAAAATCCTTACATATACATCACTGACCATTTACTGAATTATTTCCTCATAACATTAGAATTGTTGAACCAAAACAACACATACGGGGGTGGACACTGTTGTTTAGCTGACCAAGCCACCATCCACAGCCCCTACTCCAGGTAACACGGTGTGTTAATCTTATCTGTTATTTTCTGTATTCTCATACTTTGACATCTATGGACTTGCTGATCCTGGAGGGTCCGCCCCTCCCAGGGTTAGCCAATTCCTAGAAAGTGTAATCAATGCTCCTTCAAGCATGCTTTTCAGATATTCACCAACCAATCCAAAGCCACACCCCAGCAGCTTCCTGTATCAGCCCTCACACCCTGGGTGACCATCCCTCTGTCACAGTCACCCCAGAGCCCAGTATCATGCATCCAGGGATGGCTCCTGTGCTCCACAGCTGGTTGAATTATTCAAGCTAGCCCATGCCAATCCTGCTTACCCTGCCTTGCCCATTCCTTTTGGCAAGAACCACAGTAAAGGCTCTTACCCATGGCTCTCCCTCCCCCTCGGCCTTCTGAAAGACCCCCATGTGGCCCTATGTAACATCTCTTGCCGTCTCCTCTAGGGAACTGTAACAAGCTTTTCTAATCTGTTGGCTTTATTGTACCTAAAATCTTCTATTAACACATTATATTTTCTCTTTCTTTCTTTCTTTCTTTTTCTTTCTTTCTTTTCCTTTTTCTTTCTTTCCTTCCTTCCTTCCTTCTTTCTTTCTTTCCTTCTTTCTTTCTTTTTCTTTCTTTCCTTTCTTGTTCTTTCTTTCCTTCCTTCTTCTTTCCTTCTTTCTTTCTTGTTCTTTCTTTCCTTCCTTCCTTCTTTCTTTCTTCTTTCCTTCTTTCTTTCTTTCTTTCCCTTTCTTTTCTTTCTTGTTCTTTCTTTCCTTCCTTCCTTCCTTCTTTCTTCTTTCCTTTCTTTCTTCTTTCCTTCTTCTTTCTTCTTCCCTTCTTTTTCTTCTTTCTTTCTTGTTCTTTCTTTCCTTCCTTCCTTCTTTCTTTCTTCTTTCCTCCTTC
>CAUYQU010102856.1:0-18414 GCA_963574635.1 Cheracebus regulus | reverse complement strand
ATTTTTTTCTTCTTTAGCCATCCATTGTTTCTTCACCTGAGTGTTTTTGTTTCTTAATGGGAACTCACAAAATCATCTATTCTAAAGTCATTAAGCCCCAAGCTTTTATACACCTTGTATAGGTACTTTTTTTTTTTTTTTTTGAGACAAAGTTTCCCTCTTGTTGTCCAGGCTAGAGTGCAACGGCACGATCTCAGCTCACCACAACCTCTGTCTCCCGGATTCAAGTGATTCTCCTGCCTCAGTCTCCTGAGTAGCTGGGATTACAGACTTGCCCCACCATGCCCAGCTAATTTTGTATTTTTAGTAGAGACAGGGTTTCTCCATGTTGGTCAGGCTGATCTGGAACTCCCAACCTCAGGTGATCTGCCAACCTCTGCCTCCCAAAGTGCTGGGATTACAGGTGTGAGCCATGGCACCCGGCTGGTACATTATTTTTAAAAGAGATATCATAAAGATAATGAAGCCTGCACAGTCACACACAAGTCTCAGGGAGGAAGAACAAAGACAAAGATTTTGTGTGGGTAGGACCTTGTCAGTCTCCTCAAGTAAAACTGCAGAATAAACAATTTCCTGCGTAAAATTTCTAATTTAAATTTTAAAAAAGAACACTTAAATCAAGACCTCATGGATGCTCCTTTAACCATTTACTGACATTATGTGCCTATCTAGCCAAGCTAGAGCTTACAGTCTGACATTTCAGTGTCCCCTTTACGGGTATCCAGAATTCTTATTCAATCTTACCTTGTTTTGATCTCTGCTGTCTCTAACCATGAGCAACTCTAATAATAATTCTCTTTTCCCCTTATTTAAAGGGTGTTAAATATTCCTAGGAAGTTGGATATAAAACATTTTACTGAGTACCCTGTAAAGACCCTCTAATCTCAGCGGAGTCTACATGCTTTCAGCAAGTCTCTCCGTTTATCACTTGCTAATTTTTAACTCAACTGCCTATCAGATTGTGTTCCATATCCTCTACTTTAGCTTCCCAGTTCCCCTCCCTTTTTAAAGAGCCAGACTTCTTATGTCATTCTGTTTGACCTCTATTTAAGCACACTATGAATAATTGCCTTTTTTCCTAATTCCTTTTCTCTTTATTTCCTGAAATAATGCAACATTCTCATGTTCCTTCTATCTCACAGACTGTGTCAACTTGATCTCCTTTAGTTGAATGATGTTCATATTCCTATGCTTCATCAGAGCTGTCCTTGCTTCCCTTTCCCTTTCTGATTTTGTCCTATTGATGACTTCATCTTTAATGGTAACATCTATACAGTTTGATTCCAAGTCTTCATTGCCAGCCTTTCCCTTTATTTTTCTGAATTCTAGCCCAGAAATATCTTATAAGCATTTCTATCAGCCACTTCACATTTATTATACTCAAATAAAAATTAATATTTGCCTCCAAAACATCTCTTTCTTTCTGATGTCCCTATTTCTGATAATGGCACATTGATCTCCCTGAAAGCAGAGTTGTTTCTAACATCCCCATTCCATCTATCTCTTCTTTTCAATCAGTGGTAACATTTTTGTAAACTGTGCCTTCTTACCTTCTCTAATACACAACCTCATTACTCTTTCCCAGATTTCTTTTTTCCTGAGAAAAGTGGTATCTCTTACACCCACCTTTCTGTATTCTAAACTGTCCTGAACATCCCTACAAGATATTTATGAAAAATAGCTCTGTCATTTTCATTTCTTGTCTTAAAAATCTTTCATCTACTCACAATAGTGATAACCTGCTCACACAGAAGATTCTGGCCCTGCGTGAGTCCCAACATGGTTCCAAATTTACTTCTATGTGCATACTCTATATCCTGGATAACAAAGTCTTCCCCAAAATTGTGAATGTAGAGTTGGCCACACGTGGAGTGTGAGAATGACTGTAGGCAGAACTAGAACATGTGGAAAGCCCTGAACAGTGAGCTGAAACATGGTAAGAAGGGACAGACAGAAAACAAGAGGAGACTGAGGAGGTATCCAGAGCCTTGCAGGTCTGTTAGGGTCTGTTTGGTGTTTTTTTCTTTTTTGGTGTATATGGATATTCTAAGTGTGTTAGAAACTGACTGAAGGTTTTATGCACAGGGTAACAATGGGTTCCATTGAAGTTTTAAAAATATCACCAAGCACAGTTTATGTAAAGGGATATCTCGATCATGACTTAGTTGATCTTGCTATCCACAAGCAAGTTCTTTCTAATATGGGAAGCACATATTTAACTCTCTCTTAAAACATATCACATTCCACTTTATAACTTAGCTGTTTCATTACACACCTTATTTCCTCTACTAGTACAAGCTCCCAAAGTACACAGAATGTGCATTGTTCCTCTTTGAAACCACACAGAACTTCACAAAATACATGGTAATGAATGAATATCTTACTTTCTAACATTAAAACATTCAAGTTCACAGGAGAGGATGTGATCATATGCAGAATGTTGAGATAGTTGGTGAAAATCTTAGCCTTTATTCATTTATGATTCTTCATCACTCTACCTTTGTGTAGATGAAGCAAATCTTTGTAATTATCTATACATTGTTCACTCTACCGTTGAAAAAGCAATAAATCTTATCAACTCATTTATAAGGCTGTATTAAACATCACCCAACTAATAATCGTTGAGTACTTTAAGTTTTCTAAAGAAAATACATCAGTTTTCTCTCCTAGTATTTGCTATATTAAATTTGAGAAATAACTTATTATATTTTGCCACATATCCAGTCAGAAGACCCAAAGTAGACTTACATTTTAGCAAAAATGAGAGCATTTTAAATTGTTCCATGGAAGAAGAATAGGGATGGATATAACTTTTCTGAATGCAGATTGCTTGTTGAACAGATAATGATTTATGGAACATTTCAAATTGCTCTTCTGGATGGAATGGTTTATAGAGAGGGGAAATGGGATTGTTCTTTAATATCCTGAAGCATGTGAAAACCTATGCAACTTTCATTGATCTGCTCTCTGCTGGATAATACTGCTATTTAAAATCGATGACATATTTACTTCTCTCAGAATGCTTCCATGGTTATAAACCATTATTTGTTGTTTGTTGAGAAGTAAATTTCTTATTCATCCCCTTGCTAAATTGGAGTTTCCATAGATTTTGGGGTACCTCATGTTTGTCAGTATTCAGCTTATTTTTTCGTACTCCTTCCCATTCCATTTCAATTTCATAACCATTTGTGATAACTTGAGGGTCAACAGTATTCAACAGTGTCTGAAAAAAATTAACAAACTACTAACATTGCTCATCAAGAATATATAGGCAAAATCTTTCCTAATAATTATTTAATGAAGAGAAATAAAACATTAATTTGATGCTTTTGTTTTGTTTTGGGGGATGCAGATTTAAAAAAAAAAAAAGACAAGATACAGAAAGGTGTACATCAAGAGCTGGACTCTCCTATATCAGACAGTCGCATCAAGTTTCACAGGGGCTTATTTCATCACCTTAAAATAATGTTCCTTAATGGAGTTACAAAGGGAAAAAAACCTGTTCAAGAATGCTGCCCAGCCAAATGGCCCATGATTGATGGGGCAGCAACAACTGGGGGTATTTGCCAGTTCACCAGTGCCAAGTCCTCAGAGTGAGTTTGCTGCTTGTGACAGCTGGTGTTCTCTATTGGAAGGCTGTTTCTGTATACATCTATGATTTGCATATTTATATACCTCGGCTGCTATACGAGGTCTACATTTCACAGCAGTGTGTATAAGCTTTGCAGCCTTACTGCTTGAGTGCCTCTAGGCATGAGATGGTAGAATTGGTTTGAGTAAAATGAGAATTTTAGGTTTTTGTGTTTTGCAGCTTAGCCAGTAATGCCACATTTTTGTTCATCTCTCTCTTCATCAACTTCAGTAATATTTTTGAGTCATCTATATGCATGGGCTACCATTTGAAGCAGACACATTATATGCTCTCTAGGAGGGTACAAGCTCAGATATTAAGGCATCATAGGAATATAGAAAGGAAGACATGAAAGGAATATATTTAGTCAAGTTGAAGCCTGAAGTGAGAATTGTGGGATTAGCACGTTGAAGGGAGTTACTGATGTTTTTCCTTAAGTTGGGGAGAACTTAGGAAGGTAAGAACTGTTCTGCTAAATCAGATAAATGAACTTCTAAGTTGAGGCTTCTCTTTCTAAATAGTAATATCACAGCAGTCCTGTAACAAATGAGATTTCCACAGTTGTTTGAAAGATCAAATATAGAATACTTATGTGCAGAAAAAGATGGGGGCAGGCACATTGGACAGAAAAAAAAGGTGAAGAATGTAGTTTAAAGGAAATAGGAGTCTGATAAATAAACAATGAATATGTGGAAGTAAAGTGGTCTTAGGAACAGTGACAGTGGTTGGTGAATAGGAGAAAATCTATTAGGGTGGAGGTGTCATGTAAATGACTTAGAGGTGGTTAAGAATCTTAGACTTTATTTGCTGTGAGATTGAAAATTTCAACTGAGGATGCTAATTTAGTAAATATGATGGGTGGGGTCTTCAAATGGAAAACATAATCTGAAGCAGGGTGTTTGCAGAGACAGTTTCTGGAAAGCAGCAGTATCAGAAAAAAAGGTAACCAGATTATAATTCTAATGGGTGAAGAGGACGAGGTAATTTTTCAACAAATGAAGACTATAATATCTGACAGAAATATTTCAGTTTTGTGTGAAGAACAATAAAGAGTTTACAAGTGAAGTGAAGATGTCTTCTGTAGCTCATTCTTCTGTCATGACCTGGAGCATTAGGGGGTTGCTGGTGCCGCAGCTCCTATCTTGAAGAACAGCCTCGCATGACTGAATGTTTATGTCCTTGCTAAATTTCTGTTAGAACTTTACCCCAGTGTGATACTATTTGGGAATGGGGTCTTTGGGAAGTGATGAGTCTCTTCCCTCACTTATGGGATTAGTGCCTCTGTAAAACAGGCCCCAGAGAGGTCCCTTCCCCCTTCCACATTCTGAGAAGACACAGTGAAAAGTCAGCCATCTATGAACCAGGAAGTACGTCCTCACCAGACACCAAACCTGTTGGCACCTTGATCTTGGACTCTCAGCCTCTAGAACCATGAGAAATAAGTGTCTGTTGTTATAAATCACTGTCTACTGTATTTTGTTATAGCAGCCTGCATAAAGACACTTACTATATGTTCCAAACACTCATAATCTATAACCCTTACACAAACACGTGACTATATATTATCATCCCTAATATAGATGAAATAATAGAAAATAATAAATAACTATCCAAATTCATACAACTGATATGTGCCAGTGTCATGACTGAAGCTCAGGTGTGTTGGATTCTACAAGTCATTTTAGTTTGTTTCCTTGTTTGCCTGTTTTGCTAACATGCTGCTTCCTTAGACACAGAGGAGGAATGTAAACAAAAGGTAGTGAACAGTTCTCTTGGGCATATTTAATTTGAGTTGGCAAGGAAATAGCCATCTGGAGAAGCTGCCGAGACAGAATACTTGCGGGATTTGCTGTATGCATACCTGTGAAATGTGTGGTGTTAGATACTACAGTCCCTATTTTATAATATAAGAGCTTAAGAAATGGAACGGATTATGATAACTAGTTTATGCTAAAAGTGCTGAAATTAAATATGATCCACATGACCAGTCTGAATTTATTCCAAGTATAACTCTCCAATGACCTGTGCTGTACTACAGGTCAGTACAGGTCAATGTTTTTCCAATGACCTGTACTGACCTGTAGTACAGCTCAGGTCACTGGAAAAGCATTTTGATTGTCTAGACAGCAAACAATATGTTTTTACAAATATCAACCAAATATAAAAATAAAATATTATATATAGCTGCAGAAAACTAGAAATATAACTGTCTTTGAGGCATTACTCTCATGAAATCATAAATATCATGACATATAAATCTGTTTTAAAATTATCAATTTCTCTTATTTCATTTGGCATAAGAATGGTTCAGACCTACCTTCAGCATACTGCTCATACAGTCGGAGTGAACAGCTATTTGTAGAATCCTTTGCTGGCTGAGTCACAAACTCCAAACTGAATGTTATCCATATGTTTACGGGAGACTTTTTTGGGGGGGTATGTTATCTTCTAAGTAATATCTGACAAAGTGGCTATTGCTGAATTCCATTCTTATGCATCAGGTAAATGCCCATCTGAAAAAATAAATTCATACATGGTAAATAATTTAAAAATATTATTTTATATTGCATTGAAATTTACATTTAGAGCTCTAGACTATGGACTTGCCAAGATCCCATATCTAGCCTTAATGTATAGTACATGGTGGCTTAAGACCATAGGTTCTAAGGTCAGACCATATGAATTACATTCTAGTCTGACTCATTTACTTGTGAACATTGTGATACCATGCAAATTATATTACCTTTTGTGCTCAAGTTTCCTTTTCTTAAAGAAGAATGTAACAGTAACAATCATAGTTATATGTCTGTGTGTGTGTGTGTGTGTGTGTATGTGTGTGTGTATTTAACCATTAAGAGAAACTAATCTAAAGTGTTTACCAGACTGCCTGATACAGTAGGTGCTCAATTTTTGTTAGGTATTATTATTGTTTTCATTTTAATTTTATCTATTAATACTTTAAAAATATGTTAGTCCCATATGGGCTATGCTTTACTGCTTTTTCACTCTAAGAAAATTATTTCCAATAACTCATTAGACTGATTTTTTATTTTTTTAAGATAGAGTCTTGCTCTAGAGTACAGTGTGCAATCTCAGCTCACTGCAACCTCTGCCTCTAGAGTTCAAGTGATTCTCCTGCCTTAGCCTCCCAAATAGCTATCCACTACTAGGCCAGCTAATTTTTGTATTTTTAGTAGAGGCAGGATTTCACCATGTTGGTCAGGCTGGTCTCAAACGCCTGACCTCAGGTGAGCTGCCTGCCTTGGCTTCCCAAAGTGCTAGGATTACAGGCATGAGCCACCATGCCTGGCCCCAGACTGACTTTACATAGAAAAAGAAAAGGGTATAAAATCATTTTCTGTGTTTTTTGAAAGCTTTTATATTTATCTTGCATAGGAAACTCCAAATGCTTATGACACTGAAGAGAAAGAGGTTATACCTTTCAAGACTATTAATAAGATTTGCTCTAGTAAATTACTGAGTTTCATTAAAACCCTCTTCTGAGACCAAACCCCTAAAAGGAGAAAGTAATCCATTAATTCACTTCTCTATGTCACTACCCACTTTATCACGTTTATTCAGAATTTGGACAAAAGACAACAAAAAGCAATGCAACTAACAGGGGGTTAAAGTATGCTTCAAAATGAAGGGGGAAAATTCGATGTTGGACGGAAAGTGGTTTAGAAGCAACATAATTGTTTTGATAGGGTTCCATGCCTTTTGAGGAAAAAGTGTTTTTGGTTTTTGTTTTGTTTTTGTTTTTGTTTTGCAATACATATCTATTTTACAGTCTATATTAAACTTAATCTTTATTTTTGATAAACTGTATTATTTTAAAATTTCCTAGTTGATTTTTATTTCACAATAATTTCTAATAATCATTGTAACTCTTCATTATGATCTAGTAGTTAACAATTAAAAAAAAAATAAATGCCTTGGAACAGTTTTCAGTATTCAAAATTATATTGGTAAATATCTCTCAAAATGAAGCATTTATTTGTAACTTTTAATATAACAATATTCTCTAATTTTTGTTTTGCATTCATGTTTTCAATGCAGTGTTGGGCTTTCTGAAAATAGGATATACAACTATTCTGTTTATTTTTCCTACAGGACTGATAAGCCTATTCTTGGACGCATGATATAAATTGAGGTGCCTTTGACAATGGATGAGAATAAATCTCTTTTTTCCATTAACAAAAAAAGGCTTACGCTAGATTTTGTTCTTCAGTGTATACCAAGAAGCTTAATTACTAAAGTACGGTAGGAATTATACCGTGTCTAATTCAGAAGGAGTACTAGAAATTGTAGCAATTTCTGTTGTAAAATATTTAATGAGGTTTGTCAAATGCAACAATCAAGACACCGTAAACAGATATCCAAATTTGGTGTTCAGATTAAATTAGATAAGAAAACTTACTCTACCTGAATCCAAGGTATTTATATATAGACACACACAGACACATACAATATGTATGTACATAGGAATAATAAAACCAATTTATAAGCAGTATAAGAATTGTTTATAAAATTCAAATAAGTTTAATTCTTCAAAATAATTCACACTACATGAATGGAATATTCTTCTCATCCTGTAGTCTTTTCACCCTTCTGGAGAACTTCTCATTTACTAATAAATTTATGAACAATAAGAAATACATTTTTACCATTTTATGAAAGTTTGTTTCTTTACTGAACACAGTGTTATCGAACTTAACTACACAATGTTATTATTAATATCTGGACTCAGGCTTGGTGAATAAATATTTTTTGTGCTGGTACCAAGATATCAAGGTCTTTGAAGTCCATTTCAAAAACAAATTCCAGGAATAAATTAAACAATAATTGCATTATTGAAACAAGGATATATTTTCAGAAAATAAATTTTCAGAAAAGCTCACAGATGACTCTTATATTTGTATAACTGGCACAGAGCCCATCTATATCTGAAGAAGTAAAAGAAAGGGAGAGATACAAAAAGATACTCTCCTACACTTTGGATTTCACACTGAGTATATATTTTTAATTTTTTTTAAATTTTTTAATGTAGAGATGTAGTCTCACTCTGTTGCTCAGGTTGGAGTGCAGTAGCACAATCCTGGCTCCCCACAACCTCCACCTACTGGGTTCAAGCATTTCTTGATTCTCCTCCCTCAGCCTCCTGAGTAGCTGGGATTCCAGGCATGCACCACCACACCCAGCTAATTTTTGTATTTTTAGTAGAGATGGGATTTCATCATGTTGGTCAGGCTGCTCTCGAACTCTTGACCTCAGTGATCTGCCCACCTTGGCCTCTGAAAGTGCTGGGATTACAGGCATGATCTACCTTGCCCGGCCTGGATCTCATACTGAGTATAAAACAGTGGCTATCTATCATTAGGAGAAGGGCAGGAGAGCTGAGGCCCAGTTAGGTAATGAAACTGACTCCATTTCATTGGCTTATTGGTACTTACTTTGTTTTTATTTTATACGTAGTTTATGAACACGTTTTTTGTTTTGTTTTGTTTTGTTTTGAAATGGAGTCTCACTTTGTCGCCAGGCTACAGTTCAGTGGTGGGATCTCAGCTCACTGTAATTTCCACCTTTCGAATTCAAGAGATTCTCCCGACTCAGCCTCCCAAGTACCTGGGATTACAGGCATGCACCACCACACTCAGCTAATTTTTGTATTTTTAGTAGAGACAGGGTTTCACCATGTTGGCCAGGATGGTCTCCATCTCCTAACCTTGTGATCTGCCCTCCTTGGCTTCCCAAAGTGCTGGGATTGCAGGCATGAGCCACCGTGCCTGGACTTTTTTTTTTTTTTTTAATATAAAATATTCAAACAATGCAGATTAATTGGAAGCTCCCTTGTCCACAATTTCTAGTCCAATTCCTTAGAAAAATTGTTATCGGTTGGAGTAAGTGTTCCTATTTCAGAATCACATTGTCTTTCAAGTAGAACAAATAAAATAGGTTAAGGAAATAGCAATAATATCCTTGAATTCCTTCTACTTATACCTTGCTGCCTAAAAATTACGAAAGATTAATACATTCAATGAATGTTTAACATCTATATGCCTTCTAGATGCTGGAGATAGAGCAGTGAATATAAATAATTAAGATAACAAAACAAAAAACCAAAACTGTCCCCTCATGAATCTTAGATTCTAGACCAGGAGACAATTAATAAAGAAGATAAACTAGAAAAATACACAATATATCTGACGGTGATAGTGCTATGGAGAAAAGGAAGGAAAGAGAATACGGGGGGTGTTGGAGTCTGGGGACAAGGGCTATTGCAATCTTCAATGGTGTGACAGAGACATTCTTCCTGCTATGGTGACATTTGACTAAAGACTTGAAGGAGATGAGGATGAACACAATTTACCACTGCCACCTACCATACCTCTCACCACATCAGATTGGGCTGTATCACAGAAGCACCACATCCATGCATGGGACATCCCTCAACCCCCTAAGGAAAAAGAATCTAAGCAGTTTTTCATAGTTCATTACTTAAATTTATTTAAAATCATATTCCATCAAGTGAATTATGGATAGTTTTCTTTCCTGTGTGGTATGGTAGTAAGAGCGTAGGCTTTGGAGCAGAGAGACCTGGATTCAAATGCTGACTTTGCTCATCACTACTATATACTTAGTACAGAAAAGCTTCTGTTTGCTTATTTGCTAAATAGAAATATTAAAATGTTCTTGTGAGAATTGAACAGCTGCTACTAAATGAAATGTGATTAAAGTATGTTAGACGTTCCAGCAGTCTCTTAGTCTTTGATTCCATTCTATATGTTTACATTCCCCTGGCAAATTGAGGATGAGTAGTCTCATGTCTTCTGACCGATTTCTGTCTACTGGAAGTGAACCACAAAATGTCAGAAATTAATTCTTATTTCTCATTGTGGTATTTTATTTTTTATTTCGGTGTTTCTCAAAGTCAAATGCCTAAGGTATTATAGTTACAAACTTTTGTGAAATGAATGAATACTTTTGTTTTTTCTTTTTCTTTTTTTTTTTTTTGAGACAAAGTTTTGCTCTTGTTGCCCCAGCTGGCGTGCAATGGCATGATCTTGGCTCACCACAACCTCCACCTCCCAGGTTCAAGCAATTCTCCTGCCTCAGCCCCCGGAGTAGCTGGGATTACAGGCACGAGCCACCATGTCCAGCTAATTTTGTATTTTTCGTAGAGATGGGGTTTCTCCATGTTGGTCAGGCTGGTCTTGAACTCCTGACTTCAGTTGATTCACCCACCTCGGCCTCCCAAAGTGCTGGGATTACAGGCGTGAGCCACCGTGCCCGGCCTAATGAATACGTTTTATGTCTGTGTGTGTGTGTGTGTGTTTAAAAGAAGAGATTCCATTTCAGATTTTGAAACTACCTATTTATTAGCACTTGGGTTTTCTTAGCTATTAAAATTTCACCAAATAGTTTCTTTACCTTTTTAAGGGATAATTGATATATTTATGAGTTTTTTCAACTTTCTACTTTGATTTGAGAGAAATAAAAGAGAAGAACTCATAGTCAGCATTTATTAGGCTACCTTTACATCACTGCTAGTGAGAAAAAGTATGTTGTTGCAAAGACATAGGCAGCGGGGGAAGAGAAGAAATGAAGGAAGGGGAGGTTAGGAAAGCAGAAAGACGGGAAAGAAAGAAGAGGGAAGGGAAAAGAGAAGAAAGGAAAAGGAAATCCCAAAGAAAGCCTTTGCCTTTTCCTAATCCCCCATAGCAAGCAATTATTGTCAGCATTTTCTGCCTAGAGGCATTGGTATGTAACATAAATCACAGAATGGCTGTGCTTAGCCAGGAACTGAGTGACTCAGGGAGCACTCCAAGTGGTGGTGACAAGCCAGCCCTACCTCCAGCAGGAGGGCTGCCCACACAGCTGGATCCCTGAGGGTTCCTTATTACACTTCCTGGCGATTCAGACAAGCACTCACATGCAAGGTCAAGGGGTATTTCACTAGACAGCATTCAGGTGATTTTTCATCCTCTAAAGCTGAGATGGAGCCCAGTCAGCCAATGTAAATCCAGATACCTAATTAAAAAACCTCATTTATATCTGCTTGGCTGCTTGTGTGTGTGAAGGCTCATAGATAGTCTAAGCTGAAGTTTCAATGACAACTTCTTTGTTAGGAGACACTACCTCTATTTACTGAAAAAGACTCAGCCCCTTGGCTCCTTTGGTGGAACTGTGCTCCATCTTTATCCAGGTGAACCATGGTGTTTGGTGTGGAAAACGTTGGAAGGAAAAGGAAATTAGCTCAGAAAAGTAAAACAAAAGTCATAATTATTTCATCTTTGGAATTCTCAGGAGCTAGATCTCTTCTGCCACAACTCTGCCAACTTGATAAACAAAATACCAAGGCGGTTCTAAAAGCAGCAGAGCTAAAGGAGCACATCTTCTCCTGATTATATTTTCTTACATTAATCTGTTCAAAAATATGAGTAGTTGAAAAGAGTTGCATACGGCAAAAAGCTTTGATACTTTATCTCTGCAAGATGCAAAACATCCTCTAATAAAAATAATTTACTTCTCTAATCCTCCAAGAAGTAAAACAAGATTTCAGGGTGAAGCATAAATCATTTGTAATTTCAGCCAGCCGCGTTCTAAATGAGTTACCCTGTTATTTGGACATAGAAAAAATTTAATCTCTGAGATATACCATTTGCAACTTTGCAGCAATAATTACATTTAAGGCACATGTCTGTTCTTAACTAGATAGAGAATGTGTCACAGCCCTTTAGGTATCGAAGGCATCTGCCGTGGTGTCTAGCACGGCATAAGTAGGAGTCAGCATTGATTGGAAATGATAAAAAACAAAAGGAACAAACAAAACCCTTGTACTCGTTTATGAATATTATTTATCTTTGGTTAGTTCTTTTCCTACTGGCTAAGAAGTTGAAGACCTGTTTGTGTCTTAGAAACACGTGAGTCTTTACCAGTCTTCTCAGTTTAACTTTTATGTCATAATAATATATATAGGGTTTGGGCTTTTTCTATTCCTAAAGTGTTCTGCATTTGAGTATATAAAATATGGACTTGATCGCCCAAACTCAATTTTCTTAACTGTTATGCAGCATACTTCACAAAAGTAAAGACTCTGAATGTTCAAACACGACCAATAGGTTTGGATTAAGTAAAAGCAATTACAGAAGATGACTATTTTCTGTGAGTGAATTTCTGTATATTCTGGTAGAAACTTTGACTTGGGGATTAACTTCAAAGAGTGTTAAAACTAAAAAGGACCTAGGGATTATCAAACCCAATTTTTTAAACTTCTTTTAAATTTCATTTTTCAAATTTTTATCCTACAGAAACCCTTGGAACCTGACATTCCAGCTTTATGGTAGAGCAAATATGTTAAGAGCTCCTCTGGTTTAGAAAACAGATTGGATATCTCATATTCCATCTCATATTCCACCTCTCATACTCCACTTTTCATGGTGCTCTGTGAAACATCTAGGGATCACAAGAGTCTAGGGGGAAAACCACTACTTTTACAAAGGAGGAAACAGAGGTTTAAAATGTAACAATGACTTGCCTATACCAAAGAGCTAGCTTTTGTCAGAAGTAAAGCTAAAACCCAGATCTTCCCTGTTTTGCTTCCATAATAAAGCTGCCTTCACTTTTTTTTTTTAATTTAAAAAGTAAAATATATTCATTGTAGATAATTCTACATACTGTATGGCATCTGACTCCCAGTAGAATTTTCTTTCCACTGCACCATGCTCCATTTTATGTTCACTAGAATAAATACCATTCGCCTGTGTTTGTGTTTGTGTGTGTGTGTCTACTATATGGTGTTAAACTTCAAACTGAAGGGAATTCAAACCAGAAGTCATGGTCTTCTAATTTTTTAGAACAAATGATTCAATGGCAAAAATACATAAAAATAGGTTAAGTAGAAAGGGGTAAGTATGGCCCATGTAACTGGAAAACACAAGGGTTGTTTAATTTCAGGCACGATTAAATCTAGAAGTTCAAATGACATAAGAATTATGTTTTTCTCTGTACCTCAGTGCTTCTACATACAACAGAAAAGATGATCCTGGAAATTCCAGACTACATTATATAAAAAAATCTCAGAAGAAAAAAGAGCCAATCTTTCTCCTCTATCTTTCCCCTTTCCTTCTCTCTTCCTTTTTTTTTTTTTTGGCCATTTCAGTTTACTTAAAGAAATAATCTGATTGGCTCTGATTTAGTCAACGCTCTCTCATTATCCAAGTACTCTTTCTAAGAAAAATAGTACTCTGACTAGTTTGTCAGATGACCAGTGCCATGTCAGGGGATGTCAATTTGTATGATCGACAGCCAAACCAAGTGAGTACAATTCTTTGAAGAAAAGACGCTAGGCAGATAAGAGTGAAAGACGACTCCACATGAAGATAATTTCCAGATGCATGTATGAGTAAAAATGCCAAAATAGGATTTTACCTACTATAGTTATTTTACCTGAAATCTAATACCTAGTTGATCAGTCTTGTTTCTCTTCTGTTTCATCTTCAGTTGTTTGGCAAGTGCCACCAAACAAAGCAATATCCAAAGTGAGGGTTTTTAGGAACAGTGGCTCCACAACAACCACACATAAGATAGTTTGTCAATGGATCTTGACATTCAATGGAAAGGTCCTTCAGAAGAGGTCACAGCAGTTGCTACAAACAAAGTCAGGCTTTGGTTAAATGATATGTGCAAACCTCATAAAGGCTCCACTCACAATGCTTCATAGCTTAATTTTACTATACATGCCTTTGTACTGGACACCAGGCCATTTTTCTGTGTCATTCTCTTTCTGAATGCCACATCTGGGATATCGCTGAGTACATAGTAGCTAGTCACTAAAAACTGCTTGGTGAATCGCAAATCAATGAATAACTTCTCAGATGATATTGTATCTAGATCGCACTGACTTGATGAAGATTTGTTTCTTGGTGACTTTTTCTCCAGTAACAGGAAAAATAGGTTTATTGTGAGCACTAGGTATCTCTGGGGGATGAAGGAGACATTAACAACAAAGAAAACACAAGGAATATAGAGAAGGGGTGCTAAAGTCATATTTCATAGAGTTGCCTCTCTAAATTTAAAGATAACTTTGTTGTTAAAAAATAAACATTGGCAGGGTGTGGTGGCTCATGCCTGAAATCCCAGCACTTTGGGAGGCCGAGGTGGGTGGACTGCCTGAGGTCAGGAGTTCGAGACCAGCCTGACCAACATGATGAAACCCATTTTTTTTTGTACTAACAATACAAAAAAAAATTAGCTGGGCATGGTGGCATGTGCCTATAATCTCAGCTACTCGAGAGGCTGAGGCAGGGGAATTGCTTGAACCAGGGAGGTGGAGGTTGCAGTGAGCTGAGATCATGCCACTGCACCCAGCTTGGGCGACACAGAGAGACTCTGTCTTAAAAAATAAATAAATAAATAAATAAATAAGTGTTATACTCAGAGTTAATTAGAACTAGTCTTCTTCCCAGAATGTGTTTCTGACTGTGTGGTTGTATAATATGTTGTGCTTTCTACTTTCTATTAATAATGAGTACCACTATGACATAGTTGGGTTACTTAGGCCAATTTCTCCATCTGAATCATCTATTTAGTTTGGGTTCCTATTCCTAAATTAGCTAGGTAGGTCTGTACCAGATTTCACTTTAGCCCAAACTAGTTCAACATGTATATTTGGTCACAGGAGAGAATGGACAGGAGCGTGGATGACTTAGTTTGATTCATCTCTAATAGGAGAAAGATGTGGCCTAGCGACAGTAGTCGAGGCAAGCAGACCATCTTTATGTTAATATGCAGAACATTATGCATACTGTTATGACATGGCAATTCTGTCCCCAAGTTTATATGTTTTCTTGTAGCAGATATACATTATAGGATGAAAATAAATGAATAAATAAAATTAGTATCAGAGTTCGGACTGAAGCCCATGTCTTTCCTTACTGTCATGCAATTAGCAACTTGCCCTTATTTTATAAGGCAAGCCTCCAGGCTTAATGGAGCTGCTCCTTCAACAGTCCTATTGAATCAGAAGAGCTGAGGGGGGAGAAAAAAAAGCAGAGATCCTTTTGCATCTTTTGCTTAGTTATAATGCTAGTTATACTCCAAGTGCAAACTCTTTGAAAATAGTGATGATGTAGGAACCGGAAGAATTTTAGAACCTCCATGGAATTTGCAAACTTAGCTTGAAAAATCCTCTCTTGACATATAGACTAAGCACATTTGCCATATAAGTGATTTACAAAGAAAGCATATGGAATTCACTGTCACTTTTCTCCAATCACTCTTCTTTTCTTCCACATACATTTAAGGGATTATAAAAATGACTGATCCTGGAATAGGTCCCAGGGTGAGCCAGGATGAGGAAACATGGTTTGCAATGAGTTCCAAACAGCCTTATTCTCCTCCATCAGGTTGCTTGTGAGTTGAGGGCATTGTCAGATGTAGTCATTTTCATTGTTGTGAGTGTGAGGTAGAGTAGTGTCTTCCAAAGACTGGGCAGGGGATCTAACCCCTCAAGTCTTACTTCTAGAGAAAACTTGCCTATATCATTTTAAATAGACTCCTGATATCCTCACATTTATTTCTAATTATTTAACTACCAAATAAAGTTAAACAAACACAGACACAGTTTATGTGTTTCTGTTATGGCAATGATCACAACCCACTGTGCTTGTTTCCAGATCACTCTTGCCCACTTTTGGCTTTAGGCTGAGTGTTACTATCATGGTATCCCCAGTGTAGCACTGTGCATGACAAATAGTGCATGTCAGTAACCATGGACAGTAACCACCATCAGTTTTGAACCTTATTCAAAGAGCTTTCACATAAGCAATCTCTTTTTATAGCATATTTCAATAGTGTATCAAGAGCCAATATTTTTCTAATCCCTGAGTAACACACAGAAAGATTGAGGCATGATAATGTATATTACTCTGCTCCCGATTGCACAGTAAATCAGGGACAAAATAGCATGTTTGCCTGAATTCCATGCCCAACATCTTTGTACTACTTTTTTATATCATCTATACTCAGACTTCAGAATAGATTTGCTACATCCTTATATCAGCCATATTCAGATTTAGAATACATTTTCATATACCTGGAGCATGAAAAATAGAATAGAGAATAAGAAAAAAAGACAAACCTTCCAAAACATCAAGCCCTAGAAATGAGTACCCCAAACACAGGGCACTTTTATTCTTCAATATTGCAGCAGAACATTACCACATGGTGGTAAATGTGACTGTAAATGTCAGACTGTGTGTTGCTACTTTTTCAGTCAAGGATAGAAAAATGATTTTAGTTTTCCAAATATTTAATACACTTGTTGCAAAAATTATGCTTTTACTTTTTATATTTAGTGCATGTAATCATTTGTATGTTTATTAAATCTTCATTCTGTTCGGTGTCGATTGGAAGTAATATAAAATGGCTTGAAAGTGTTGGTGGAGGAGTGAAGCCCTTTTCTCTCAGGCTGCTTTGATTCACCTGTGAGTGACCATGACTAGGACCAATGTCACTGGGTGAAATCCTGAACAGGTCTGTAAAAGCCCATGTTTAGAGCTTCCAATTTCGCCCCTACTTTATTATCTGAGCTAAGAATGTCTGAGGTAGGCAGAATAATGCTCCCACACAGATGTTTACTCCTAATCCCAGGGATCTGTGACTATGTTACCTCAAATGGCAAATGGGCTTTGCAGATATGATTAAATTAAGATGAAGAGATGATCCTGGATTATCTAAATTGGCCCAGTGTAATCACAAGGGTCCTTAAAAGAATCAGAGAAGGAGATGTGATAACAAAAACATAGCTTCAGAGTGAAAGTCAAAAAGAGATTGTCAATGCTGCATTGCTGACTTTGAAGATGGAAGGTGGCCAGGAGCTCAGGAATGCAGACAGCCTTCAGAAGCTGGAAAAGGCAAGAAATTGATTCTCTCCTCCATCCTCAGAAGGACCACAACCATGTCACAACTTTCCTTTTAGCCCAGTGAGGCCCATTTTGGACATTTGATCTCTAAAACTGTAAGATAATATGTTTGGGCTGCCTTAAGTTTCTACGTTTGACTTAATTTGCTATAGCTGAAATAGAAAAGCAATCTGGCATTTAAAAATGAAGTGTTAAGTGTATAAAACTCAAAGGAAAACAGATTGACCAATTTCCTGTATTCTAAAACCCTTCAATCCACCTACCACCTCATTATTAGAGCTGCCTTTCAAAGACACACCACTGACTGTTACTCTCTCATTCAAAAACGCCTGAATGGCTCAACATTACCTAATGAATACAATACCACACTTTAGCCTAACATTCACCTTTTCCATGAACTTCCTATAATCTTACAGTCTATGTTTCTCATTTACTTGCATTTTTCATGTTTCAGTCATATCAAACTACTTGCCAATCTCTGAAAACTCATTTAAGTTTGCCACCTTTGAACCTTTACACAAAGCATTCCTCAGCCTAGAATTTCTTCTTCACCCCTTCTATACATTTCTGTTCACCTTACTTGTCCCTAAGGTCCAGTATAATGCTGTATCCGTGCTCGCTTCGGCAGCACATATACTAATATTGGAACGATACAGAGAAGATTAGCATGGCCCCTGCGCAAGGATGACACGCAAATTCGTGAAGCGTTCCATATTTTTTCCAGGACTTGAACTCAGACCTGGAACAACTAGACTTAACAAATATTTACAGAACTCTCCTCCCACAAATCCACAAAACATACATTTTTCTCAGTATCACATTATACCTATTTTAAAAGTGACCACATAACTGGAAGTA
>CAUYQU010102854.1:0-28265 GCA_963574635.1 Cheracebus regulus | reverse complement strand
TATCACATTATACCTATTTTAAAAGTGACCACATAATTGGAAGTAAATCACTCTCCAGCAATTGCATAGCATTTCACAGGTTTAAATAAAATATTGGTTGGCTGCTTATTTGTTATTTTCATCCCCTATTCCTTCCTGTCTCCATTGTTAAACACAATTATTGGCATAAAAGACGTTTTTAATCCCCATTTTAAACTGTATTGTAGCCTGGGCAATAAAACAAGAATCCCATTCTCTCTACCTCTTTCTTTCTCTCTTTCATTCTTTTTTTTCTTTCTTTTGCTGTTTCTTTCTTTCTCCTTTTCTCTCTTTTTCTAAAATCTCTTCCTCTTTCTTTCTCTCTTTCATTCTTTTTATTCTAAAATAAATAAATAAATAAATAAAATAAAAGAAAGAAGAGAAAAGCTACATACTGTAAGATCCAACCATATTACATTCTGGAAAAGGCGAAACTCTGTAGACAGTACAAAGATTAGTGGTTGCCAGGGATTGACAGGTGTGGGAGGGATGAGTAGGTAGAGCCCAGAGGATTTTTAGGGCAGTGAAACTACCCTGCATGATACTAGTCATTTGTCCAAACCCAGAAAATGTGAAACACCTAAATCATCTACCTTACACAACAATTAACTCAAAATGAATCATGCACTCAAATATAAAATGTAAAACTTTAAAACTTTTACCAAAAGAAAAAAAAGCAGAAAATCTTCAGGATGTTGTTGTAAGCAGAGTTCTTAGATTTAATACCAAAAGCAAGTATCTCTACAAGGAAAAACTGATCAACTGTACCTCATCAAAATTATATACTTTTGCTCCCTAAAAGATCCTATTACAAGGATGAAGAGACATGTTATAGAATGGAAGAAAATATCTGCAAACCACAAACTGACAAAGGATTAGCATCTAGACTATATAAAGAACTCTGAAAACTCTTTTTAAAAAATGGTAATAATCCAGTTAGAAAATGGGCAAAAGACATAAATCTATTTTTCACCAAAGAGAATATGTAGATGGCAGATAAACACATGAAAGGTGTTCAACATCTTTATCCATCATCAAAACGTAAATTAAAACCACATGGAGATATCACAACACACCTATCGTTGGACTAGCAACACCAAAAAGTGACACCACCAAACAATATCCAAGGTACAAAGACACCAGATCCCTCATATGTTGCTAGTGGGAAAGAAAAATGCCATAGCAACTCTAGAAAAGCTTGTCAGTTCCATATAAAACTCAACATACCACTGTCATACAACCCAGCAACTGCACTCTTGGGCATTTATCTTAGGGAAGTGAAAACGTGTGTTCTCAAAAAACACCTGCACACACGTGTTCGTGGCAGCTTTATCTGCAATAGACAAAAACTGGAAACGACCTAGAAGAGTGTCAATGGGCGAATGGTTCAACAAAACGTACAGTACATCTACTCCTGGAATACCACTCAGCAATAAAAAGGAATGAACTGTTGAAACACACAGTACTTGGATAAATCTCAAGAGATTTATGCCGAGAGGGAAAAAAGCCAATCCTTAAAGGTCACAGACTGTATGACTCCATTTATATAACGTTCTTGAAAGGACAAAATTATAGAAATAGGAAACAATAGAGAATAGGCATAGTGGTTGCCAGGGGTTAGGGAAGAGAAGAGAGAGAGGTGGGCGTGGCTATAGAAGGGCAACAAGGGGAATCCCCTGGATGGGCACGCTCTGTTATCTTGACTGTATCTATGTCAGTATCCAGGTTGTGATATTGCATTATAGTTTAGCAAGATGTTACCCTTAAGGGAAACTAAGTAATGGGTACATGGGAACTCTCTGTATTCTTTCTTTCTTTTTTTTTTTTTTTTAATTTATTTTTGAGACAGAGTCTTGCTCTGTTGCCCAGGCTGGAGTGTAGTAGTGCAAACACAGCTCACTCCAGCCTCAATCTCCCAGGTTCAAGCAATCCTCCCGCCTCAGCCCCTCGAGTAGTGAGGGCTACAGGTGTGCACCAGCACACCCAGCTAATTTTTTTCTTTGGTAGAGATGGGGTCTCCCTATGTTGCCCAGGCTAATCTCCAACTCCAGGGCTGAAGCTATCCTCCTGCCTTGGCCTCCCAAAGTGCTGGGGTTACAGGTGTGAGCCACTGTACTTGGCCTCTCTGTATTGTTTTTTTTAAACTGCATGTGAATCTGCTAAGATCTCAAAATAAGTTTAATTTCACAACTTAACATTTCATAGAAAACTATGGCTTTCTGAGTTCTTTTGAACTCAGAACCTTGGGTCCATCTTCCCACAGGGCAATCATCCGCTGGAGCTGATGGTAGCTGCCTCTTTAGACAGTAGGATAAGAACCATCCGCCTCCCCACACCCCGCCCGCCCCACCACCTGCCAGAGCACTCACCACTCCTTGTTGCCTCACACCCAGTCTTTTAACGCAATTCTTGTTTCTGGCCTGCCCCTAAAGACCCTGGTGTCTGACACCTTTTCTTTTGACACTTGTTTCCTTGCTTGACAAAAGAAGATTGTAGAGGCCAGGCGTGGTAGCTCATGCCTGTAATCCCAGAACTTTGGGAGGCTGAGGTGGGCGAATCACAAGGTCAGGAATTCGAGACCAGCCTGGCCAACATGATGAAACTCCGTCTCTACTAAAAATATAAAAAAATAGCTGGGCGTGGTGGCACGCACCTGTAGTCCCAGCTACCTGGGAGGCTGAGGCAGGAGAATTGCTTGAACCGAGGAGGTGGAGGCTGCAGTGAGCCAAGATTGTGCTACTGCACTCCAGACTGGGCAACAGAATGAGACTGTGTCTCCAAATATATATATATGTATATACAAAAATTAGCTGGGCAATTTTGTAGGGAAGAAAAAGGCAGAGGGAAAATGAATTACAGTATGTGAGTTTTTAGATCCAATTTTCTTATTCAAGGAACTCAATGCCTTTAATCCAAAGTTTCCAGTTCATGTGAGATAAATAGAAAAGTATCTCCCTGACTTTGTTCACCAAGGCATTAGGTTAAAACTTTCCAACTTAAAATAGATTTTAAAAATTTAAATATGTTGTAATATCTCAGCCTATGCACAATGAAGCAGTTAAAGTCCATTCTTCCATTGTGAAAACCTTAACATGAGAATGACCATTCACATTTAATCTGCCCAATACTGATAAATTTCAGAATCTTTTTTTTTTTTTTTTCGAGATAGAGTCTCGCTCTGTCGCCAGGCTGGAGTGCAGTCGCACAATCTCAGCTCACTGCAACCTCTACCTCCCAGGTTCAAGTGATTCTCCTGCCTCAGCCTCCAGAGTAGCTGGGGTTACAGGCATGCGCCACTACGCCCAGCTAATTTTTGTATTTTTAGTAGAGACGGGGTTTCACCATGTTGGCCAGGCTGGTCTCGATCTCCTGACCTCGTGATCCAACCATCTCAGCCTCCCAAAGTGCTAGGATTACAGGTGTCAGCCACCGTGCCTGGCCGATTTCATAATCATTTTTTAATGGCCATAGCTTTATTTGGGGGAGCAGCATGGAAAGGTTTTATTTTAACCTCTGCTAAATCCATGTAAGTTGATGGGTGGGCACAACCTAGGAAAAATGTGCCAATCTCTCTTATGTCAGTTTTAGAAGACAGAATGAAAAGTAAGGCCAGGCCTTGTGGCTCATGCCTGTAATGGTGGCTCATGCTTGTAATCCCAGTGCTTTGGGAAGCCAAGGAAGGAGAATGGCTTGAGTCCAGAAGTTCAAGGTCAGCCTGGGCAACATAGCCAGACCCTATCTCTACAAAACCTAAAAATTAAAAAATTAGCCAGGCATGGTGGTGCATGCCTGTAGTTCCAGCTACTTGGAAGGCTGCATGGCAGGAGGATTGCTTGAGTCCAGGAGTTCGAGGCTGGAGTGAGCTACGATCGTGCCACTGCACTCCAGCCTGGGTGACAAAGCAAGACCATGTCTATAAAAACTGTAAGTAAAACTAGCGTTTCTGGCTTTAACTAGAGCTAACCTTAATCATAAGAGAATTCTGATGACATGAAAAATGGCTGCATCGATCCACAAATGTCTGCACGTATCGACGCAGAAGCTATCTTGGCTTGTACCTCCCTGGGTGAAGATGAGATGCTGTAAAGAGAGCTTAGTCAAGGTCAGCCAAGTGCACCATGTAACTCGAGGGAGAAGCTTCCTGACACCCACCTGGTTGTCCGAGGTGCTGTTCTCATTGCCCATGGTGATTCAGGGTGCCCAGCGTCCCCCAGAATTTTGTTTGTCAGAGGTGACTGGAAGAAACAAAAGGGTAGAAACATCTGTGAAATGAAAAAAGATCTGAGGTTTTTTTCTGTCTGCTCATCTCCCTAAACTCAAAAGCCAGATGATGGGAAATGTTTATCTCTACAGTCACATCATGGAAAATTACTTTTGAAGGGTTTTCTTTCGCGATCTGCCACCCGGACTTCTTTCCCAATACGGGCTGGTGTTTTTATTCCCCACCCCGGGGTTGGCAGACACTTCTGAAAAATGAGTTTGTTACTGAGACTCTGAGCTAGTGCCAGCATACACTTATACGTATATATACAAACGGAGTGACAAAAGGGGTCTGTTTGCCAAAGAGCCTGAGGAATGCTGCTCGCCGGATTATTTTCTGTTTCTAATTGTGTTCAGTTTGGAAATTCAGAGTGTGGCTGGTTTCCCACTGTTGGTGATGGCAGAGCTCGGCGTCAGACATCAGGAGGCGTGAAACCCACTGCTCTCCAACAACATATGGTTTTTATTTTTTTTACTCTAAACACTTGTTTCATCAAATCAGTTTCACTTCTGCACACACTTTTTATCAAGGCAGAATGGCTTTCTTGCTAAGGAAACTGGGTGATTGGGACCAAACAAGATCGTGCAAGGCAGCATACTGCCAAATCAACTGGAATCATTTCATGGGCTCACTTAGTGACATGGTTTATTAATGATCATCTTCATTAGGATGCTTCCCACACAGTTCACAGAGAAGCCCAGCACATTTACTGACCTCATCCAACTGAATCCCATAGGGTGCTATGACATATGCAGGCCTAGAGGTGTTACCTTCACTTTTTCTAGTTAGAAAAACTAAATCACAGAAAACTTCAAAAAAATCATAGACTTTCAGAGCTGGAGCCATAGAGATGACTGGTCTAACCTAGTGGGGGAACTCAGGCTGGAGAAGGTAAGGAGTTTGCCAAAGACCCAGCTTGGGGAGGCCAAAAGTTGGAAATAAACCTCAAACTTCAGCCTTCTAATTGAAGATTTCTTCATGGAAATATGGTTTTCATCATACCTTCTCCTCGGAGAGCTTAAAATTCACCCACTGACTTGCTTATTCATTTAACCAACATTGACTGCATAGCCACCCTGCACTCCCTGTACCTAACCATCACTGGAAAATAAAATGGAAGTGGTTCGAACAGGCCCAATTAAAATGCCTCAAACTGAGAAAACCATGAGTGAGTGAGTGACGTCCCCACAGCATTCAATCTCTCACTCCTAACCCTCAATCAAAAGGATATGATTCCTTAATCCTTTCTTGCCTTTTGCTGTAGATACACACTGCACACAATCGCATGCTCTCTTGGAGAATGTGAAAATCTACACACATTTAAAATTAATCACTTCCATTTATTTTTTATGTTCATTGGGAAGATGATCCCTCATTAGAAAATATTGAGTGTTAAAATCATTGTCTTATCAATTATTAACTTCCTTGTATCTTTCAGGTTGAACCATAAGGTTGAATGTAATATTAATACATGTCAATCCTTAACCAAATTAAATGCTATAACCTTATTAAAA
Organism: Cheracebus regulus; assembly: GCA_963574635.1. Classification (NCBI taxonomy): domain Eukaryota; kingdom Metazoa; phylum Chordata; class Mammalia; order Primates; family Pitheciidae; genus Cheracebus; species Cheracebus regulus. Next base: position 22,472 of record CAUYQU010102854.1, on the reverse strand, counting down.
ATCAAGGCATCTGATCTAGGTTTTTAAACAGACTAAAGAGACTGGCAAAACTCCTGGCGAGGTGTAAATTTCAAAACCTCCGAGGGAAGCCTGGCTGCGTCCCTCTTGTAGGGAACTCTGCAACCACCACCCTCTCGGGCTTTCCCAAGACCAGAACCGAAGGTGCAGACACCTCTGCCTCCTACTTACTTTCGGGGGTGTTCTGGACTTGGAGGCTGCCGGCGCATGGAAAGTCTGCCCTTCAGCAACCGGACTTTCTCCTCCTCCATCCGGAATTGTGCGAGTTCTAAGCAGAGCCCCCGACCCACCTCAAGCAGTCCGGCAAACAGCGCGTCTCCGCCCTCGCACTGGGGCAAGCCAGCTGCACTTCCTACCTGGGCAGGGGCCGTGCGGAGCGGTCGCGATTAGACAAGCGTTCCTGCCCACGTGAAATCAGCATTTCCCAGCCCGTCAGTTTCAGGGCCTTTCACACAGGGATTTTCCCCGTTATTACATCAGCAGGGCTCCTTTCAGAAAAGGCTTATCCAAACTAAAGCGGGCCCCTGCCATCTGATTGGCCGCACCTAGCAGCTCAGAACCGTCCCTTGCAAGGAACCTCTCACCTCTCTCTTGGCCTTTACAAGCCTTTCTTTCAAAAAGAAGCCAACTGCTCCCAGGGCTTCCTGTTTGCACCTGGGCAAATTAAGCTGTAAATAAGGTGGAAACACACATACAAAAAGAAAACAAACTTGCAAAAATGTGATGACGCGGCAGTCTGGCACCTGTTTATGGAGCCTTACCCAGGCGTGGCTTGAGTTTCGGCAAGTGAGGTCATAAAAAGCAGCAGGCTTGCCCAGATCGCTGATAGGCGGAACTGCCGGCCCACCCTGGGTGGAGGAGGCCCTGCGGACCTCGGGTGGGGCAGAGAGCACCCACCCAAAGACCCTCCTACCTAGTAGCGTCCGGCCCCTCGCAGTTCCTCCAGTTATTTACCACTCAGCCATTCTTTGCATGCATGCCAGTGTCTGTTTTTGTGCAGTGCAGAGCCTGTCAGGCAAATGGAAGCTCCTTACCCCTGCCACAATGTAGGACCACTCCATAGAAACAAATTAACGTTTATTTCATCACAGGCTTCCAGGAGACCAGGCATGTTACCACCTCAGAGGACCCTTGGGAGCTCCTGGGAGGTGGTGGAGGAAGCTGGATGACGAGGGTCGGTGGATGCAGCAAACCACCATGGCACACTTATACCTACCTAACAAACCTGCACGTTCTGCACGTGTATCTTTTTTTTAGAATAAATAAATAGAATGAGATCTAGTTTTGCATTAAAAAAAGAAGAAGAAGAAAGAAGAAGAAGAATTCCACTACCAGGTTAAAAAAAAAATGTTCAATGTGAGAGACAAGACTGTTTGCCTCTTCCCCCTCAAAAAACCACAGGATAAATTTTCTTTTTCTTCCTCTTTTTTTTTTTTTTTTTTTTTCTAGTTTCACTCTGTCACTCAGGCTAAATGAAGTGTGGTGACACTATCTCGGCTCACTGAAACTTCTTCCTCCAGGGTTCAAGGGGTTCTCCTGCCTCAGCCTCTCGAATAGCTGGGACTACAGGCACCCGCCACCACGGCTAACTTCTGTATTTTAAGTAGAGATGGGGTTTCGCCATGTTGGCCAGGCTGGTCTCAAACTCCTAGGCTCAAGTGATCCACCATGCTCTTCAGCCTCCCAAAGTGCTGGGATTACAGGCATAAACCACCATGCCTGGCTATAGAAGAATTTTTCTAAGAAGGAGAATCTTACTAAGCAAAATGTCTTGAATGGGCCAATTGGGAATGGCGGCAAGTCTTCATCAGGTGGCAAGACATAGGGAAAGCCCTGGCAAAGTGGGGAGAAGAACTAGGGACCACTCCTGAGGACTGGGGGACGGAGGGAGAAAGGATGGCTTACCAAAATGGTGGTGACACAGGGGACTTTGCAGGTGGGGCATGTGCAATACTCCAACTTCAGTTGTGTGCATTGCTGTGATGTAAAATCCATAAAGTGCCCTCCAGAAACCACTTTCCAGAAACCACCCTCCAGAAACTGTTGACTCTGTGACCCACACAAATGCCTGGAGTGATTGGGCTTCCATGACAGTGTGAATGCTCTGAGCAGAGAGGAGAGCCTGCTGTGGTCTGCTCCGGCTGCTGTAACCCCACCACAGATTTGAAGGCTTCAGCAACAGTTATTGTCTCATGATCATTTGAGATCAAGGTGTTGGCTGGGTTGGTGTCTTCTGAGTCCTCTCCTTTCGGCTTGTGGGTGGCAGTCTTCTCCCCATGTCTTCGCATGGTCTTCCCTCTGAACCCATCTATGTGCTAATCTCTTCTTCTGAGGACAACAGCCATGCTGGATTAGGCACCCCCACAGGACCTCATTTTACCTTAATTACCTCTTGAAAGGTCTTATCCCCAAAGGCAATCACATTCTAAGGTACTAGAGTTAGGATTTCAACATATTAATTTCATGGGGACACAAACAAATTGGGCATCTTATAGAAGAAGAAACTTGGAGTTGGAAGAAGCTAGGGGAAAATGTAAAGCAGAGGTGTTTAGAGAAGTCTTTGGGAAGGCAATGACACAGTGCTCAGAATGGGGCAGTTTAAACCACCCTTAACTAGAGCTTCAGAGCACAGAGGTGAGAAAGGCCTGACGTGCAGGGACTCACCTTTTTTTTTTGGAAACAGGGTCTCACTCTGTCATCCAGGCTGGAGTGCAGTGGCATGATCATGGCTCCCTGCAGACTTGATCCTCTGGGATCAAGTAATCCTCCCACCTCAGCCTCCAAACTAGCTGGGACTACAGGTGTGCACCACCACGCCTGACTACTTTTAGCATTTTTTGTAGAGATTAGGTTTCGCCATGTTGCCCAGACTGGTCTCTGATTCCTGGGCTCAAGCAATCCACATACCTCAGCTTCCCAAAGTGCTGGGATTATAGGTGTGAGTCACCATACCCACCGCTGGCTTTTTTTTTTTTTTTTTAACATTTTGGGGATTTTTAAACATTTTTTTAAACTTTTTTTTTTAACATTTTAACATGCTGGGATGTAAAGTGCATTTAAACAATGAGGGCACAGAGGGAATGGCCTTGGAACAGAGGAGCTGTGATGAAGGAAGAGGAAAAGATGTTTGCGTGCAGGAGTGGGTTTGGTTAAGTTCTGTACCAGCCGAAGACCCGGTGCTGGAGGATTAGAGGAGAAGGAGGAGGCTGGTGAGCAGAGCAAACAAGGAAGACCCTCCCTTTACCACCTTCCCCTGGACCATCCTGCAGACAGTTGCTCGTAAGAAGCAGATGCCAGTCCCTAAGCTGCACCTGCATACGTCTGCACATGCTGGGCTCCTGGACCTTGACATGGGAGTTGCTGCTCATGTGAGGCCATGGGTCTAGAAACCCACTGTTCCATGTAAGTCCATTCTAAATCAGGTGGCAGGCCTGGCACGGTGGCTCACGCTTGTAATCCCAACACTTTGGGAGGCCGAGACAGGTAGATCACCTGAGGTCAAGAGTCCCAGATCAGCCTGGCACCTGTAATCCCAGTTACTCAGGAGGCTGAGGAAGAAGAACCACTTGAACCTGGGAGGCGGAGGTTGCAGTGAACCGAGATTGTGCCGCACTGCACTCCAGCCTGGGTGATAGAGCAAGACTCAGTCTCAAAAAAAAAAAAAGAAAAAAAGAAAAATCCATTATCTAGGCTTTTAATTAATTTAAAGTGGCTTGCCACAAGTTTACAAAGATTTTTTCTACCCAGTTGCTCTAAGGACAGTGTCTAAATAGCCAGGGAAAACGGAACTCTTCCCTCAACTTAATCTTAAATTAATCTTAATTTTAAGATTAAAATATTGCATTTATTTATTTCTTACTTTAAAAGACAGTTGTTTGGGAAAAAATTTATTTTTTAACTGATGTTTTGGTGTCACATTATCAAAGCCATAGAAGCCCATGAACGTAAAACCAGGACAGTGTTTCATTCATTAATTCACTTCTTATTGATTTATTTTGTGCTTGGGTAATAGGCGTGAACCACTGCGCCTGGCCAACATTGAGTTTTTTTTGTTGTTGTTGTTGTTTTCATGTGCCAAGCTCTAATGGGTGCTCAGGCCCTTCTTTCATACTTAGGGCAAAGCTATGAGACACGTTTTGTCTTTTATTTTTCAGCAGATGAACTGCCGAAGCCCGTAAGCGCACATAAGTGGTTTGGTCAAAGTCCACCAGAGAGCAGGAGGAAGGATGGAGACCCCGTATTCAATGAACAATGTCATGCTACCACCTTGGGAAGATTTTTGCAGAGAATTCAAAGGTAACTTCCTGTCTTTATCTCTTGTTTATTTCTTCTGTAATAGAGCATGGTTTTTCTAGTTGCTGGCAACGAAAGCTGGTTTGTAAGGTGCCAGCTCATGGGATCCCCCTCCTTAACAGGGAGGAGAGTGGAAGGTACAGGCTTGGGCCAGGTGACTAATCACTGTGGCTGAGGCAGCCTAACAGAAATGGGTAGCCAGAACCACAGCGGAGATGACCAAGAGCATAACTGGGGAACTGGGCCCTATGGGCAGGTCTGCAAGAGAAGGGAAATGGAAACATGAGAACCAACACAGCAGCGAGGATGTGCAGAAGCCACCATGGGCGGAGCAGGTGGAAGATGGTGCTAGGGCCCCAGCACTTTGGGGAGCTGAGGCGGGTGGCTCGCTTGAGGTCAGGAGTTCGAGACCAGCCTGGCTAACATAGTGAAACTCTCTGTCTCTACTAAAAATACAAAAAATTAGCTGGGCATGATGGCAGGTACCTATAATCCCAGCTACTCAGAAGGCTGAGGCAGGAGAATCACTTGAACCTGGGAGGCAGAGGTTGCAGTGAGCTGAGATCGCCCCATAACACCCCATACTCCAGCCTGGGTGACAAGAGTGAAATCCTATCTCAAAAAAAAAAAAAAAAAAATCATACAGGTCTTGTGTTGTTTCATCAATGATAAGACAAAGGCTCAAAGAGGTTTTGCAGCTTGACCAATGTCTTTTTTTTTTTTGGAGACAGTCTTGCTCTGTCGCCCAGGCTGGAGTGCAGAGGCGCAATCTCGGCTCATAGCAACCTCCTCCTCCCAGGTTCAAGTGATTTTCCTGCCTTAGCCTCCCAAGTAGCTGGGACTACAGGTGCCCGACACCACAGCCAGCTAACTTTTTGTATTTTTTTTAGTAGAGACAAGGTTTCACTGTGCTAGCCAGGATGGTCTCGATCTCCTGACCTTGTGATCCACCCGCTTTGGCCTCCCAAAGTGCTGGGATTACAGGCGTGAGCCAACGACGCCAGGCCAACTTGCCCAATGTCTTTATCCCATACTGTTCTGTGAGTACAGCCTAGTAACATCTATTGGGATTTGTTGCTATGTTAGACAATCACATCATGTTTTCTATTAGAGTTTTTATTCTCCATTGAAAAAATTACCTTTTTTTGCAACATGATAGAAATGTAACTGTTTTCTAAGTTTAATAAATTCTGATTTTTCTCCTTCCTAGAATAATTTAGATTATTAGTGCTGGAAGAAACTTGAAGACCACTCCCTCCAAAGCCTCTTTTTACAGATGAAGAAGCTGAGGTTTAGAGGTTGGGAATGATTTCCCCAACAGTCCACAGTCTTCCAGTTCCAAGGCTCGAACCAGAACTGGCTTCATAAGGCTTGCCTTGAACAGGCAGTCTCATCATGACCATGCCCCTACAGGCTCTGAGTTGCTTCTCCAGACCAGACCAGCAAGCTCAGATCAGAACCGCATTTTCTGCCATGGCATGGCCCCTCAGCCACAGAGGCCCCTGGCAGTTGGGTTCTGAGTCAATGGAGGACATGGTCCAAGTTGTGTTTGCCCATCGAGGAGGAGCTCAGGTTCCCCTGACCCAGCAGCTTCTGCGGCTGCTTGACAAACCCAGTGACCTGAGCCCTTTGCTATCCTCAGACGGCCCAGCCCTCATCCTTGGGCCGACAGGGAACCTCATATTCTTTCTCCGGTGAATAATCCAGTGCTCTAGCTCCCTACCTTGCACAGCTGAGCATGGAGCTACTTATAGCTCTGTTATCATGTTCCCGTTTTAATACAAACAAACAGCCGTAGCCCAGGAAAGAGATTTATTAGAGAGGCTGCTTGCCTTCTGCTCTGGCAAGAGACCTTCACAGCACCAAGCACCTGGCTGCTCTGTGGGGTTTGAGTGAAATGATGACTCTTCCTTTACACCATCCCCTCAGCCTCCTGCTTTCTTCCCTTCCTCCACCTCTGAGACCACCTAGAAATTTTGATGTAGAAAATTCCAATCTTGTAGAACATCAGGGCTGGGAAAACCTTAGAGATGGTGATCGTAACCAGTGATCAGAAACACGACTGATGTATCCACCCCTCTGCTTGTGAAAGGCTGGGCCGGTTACTGAGTTATTGCTTGTCAGCTCCGAAGCCCCCACAGTCAGATGTTGGGGGACTCTGCAAGCCCCATTTCTGCTTTGCCAAGTGCTCCTCATGAAGCTCTGCCAGGAGAGGGCAGAGGCCAGAGGAGGAGGAAGGACAGGGCCCTTCTGATTTTTCTCCTACAGAGAATAATTTAGATTATGAGTGCTGGAAGAAACTTGAAAACCACCCGCTCCAGAGCCTCTTTTTACAGATGAGGAAGCTGAGGCCTAGAGGTTGGAAATGATTTCCCTAACAGCCCACAGTCTTCCAGTTCCAAGGCTCGAGCCAGAACTGGCTTAGGAGAAAAAACACTCTTTCCTATTTCTATGAGCAGCACTCTGGCACACTGCTTCACCCAGGCAGGAGCAGTTCCCTCCCTCAGCAGTGAAAGAACCAAGCTTGCAGTTTTACTGATTCCCGCAGAGCCACCAGCTCCAGTCCCTTGGAGTCCCCTCCATGGAGCTCTGAGGTTCACTTCTGAGGGGATTCTCCTCTAAGTTTCTAAATTTTAATAATTTCGATTTCTACTTTTTGCTTCCCTAGGCTTAAGGATGATAGTTGCTGCCTGCAGTCACTGCCTTCCATGATACCTGAGAGTTTGTTTTTTGCCTTTGTACTTAGCTAGATAACAATTCTCCACATATTGAATTCTATTAAAATAGCTAGGAGGTTTGGCTGGGTGTAGTTGCTCGCGCTTATAATCCTATCACTTTGGGAGGCCACGGCAGGTAGATCACCTGAGGTCAGGAGGTTGAGATCAGCCTGGCCAACATGGCGAAACTGCATCTCTACTAAAAATACAAAAATCAGTCAGGCATGGTGGCGGGAGCCAGTAGTCCCAGCTTACTCAGGAGGCAGAAGTGGGAAAATCATTGGAACCTGGGAGGCGGAGGTTGCAGGAAGCCAAGATCATGCCACTGCACTCCAGCCTTGATGACAAGGTGAGACTCTGTCTCAAAAAAAAAAAAAACCTCGAAGGTTTAAGGTGTTCATCTCCTGACTCAATTCTGACTGATATCTGATATGCTGGCAGAACTGGGGTCCAAACTTGGGTCTTCTTTCTCCTGGTTCAGGACTCTGCACTGGAACCTAATAAACATTTGCTCAATTAAAGGAATGAGTAAAATGAGTTCACTCCATTCATTGGTTCCAACTTTAATAAGACGTTGTTTCAGATTCCCATCACCACCACCAACAACAAATTATCACCTTATTGCAGCCTAGACTTCCTGTCATCCGAGCGTGAGGCTCTACCACAAGCTATTAGAATTGAGAGGGACTATGGCCGGCGTGGTGGCTCAAGCCTGTAATACCAGCGCTTTGGGAGGCTGAGGCGGGCAGATCATTTGAGGTCAGGAGTTTGAGACCAGCCTAGTTAAAAAACCCCATCTCTACTAAAAATACAAAAATTAGCTGGGTGTGGTGGCAGGCACCTGTAATGTCAGCTACCCAGGAAGTTGAGGCAAGAGAATCGCTTGAACCCAGGAGGCAGAGGTTGCAGTGAGCGAGATTGCACCACTGCACTCCAGCCTGAGCGACAGAGAATTGAGAATGGGGGTTGGACTTAGGGGCTCAGATTGGCAGGGTCAGAAGTGGGGTAGGCACTGGGGTAGCACAGGCAGTTGGGTCAGGGAGCAGACAGAGAGCTAAGCAGACAGGGTCAGGTAGACAGTGACACAGGGTCAGATGGAGAGGGACACAGTGTGGCTGTGGAGGTGGGAAGGGCTGCAGCCAACCTGGGAGGTCAGCAACCCTGCATTGCTCTTTAACAGGGAGATCGAAGGCAATCATGTCCTAGGATGTTTTAGCCAGGTCATAGTGCCTAGCTCATGAACTGGAATCTGATTCTTCAGAGACAGAGGCCAGGTAGCTTGGCAGGTTGGCTTTCCAAGTTATGAACCTCTAAACCAGAACCTAGAATATTCCTGGAATCTCTGTGTCTGCTTGAATACTTCCAGTGATGGGAAACTCACTACTTTCTGAGGCGTCCTATCTGGAGAGAGCTTACCAGATCACTAGACAGTTATTTCCATTGCTCCACAATCCAGATTATACTCATGATTCTGTGAGATATGCCAGGGCTCTGAACAGTGATGACACCACTAGGCAAGGACCAGGTGATGGTCAGTGGTGAGGCCCGAGGACCATCGGGGCCAATCTAGTTAGACCATCATCCTAGATTGCGCCACAGGCCTTTACCCAAGAGCAAACCTAAATTTGCCTTGTTTGGAGACTACACAGAGTCAGCATATTCCCTGGTTTTCATGGCTGGTGAGTGGTGGCTGGTAGCTAGCCAGCCCACAGCTGACCACCGACACATAAGAGATCTCAGCTGAGACCAAGAGAACCACCCAGAGGGGCAGCTACATCCATCCCAATTCGCCAACCCACAGGATCAAAAGCTAAATAAATAAATTCTTGTTTTAAACCACCAAGACTTGGGGTGGTCTGTATGTTGCAAAAGTGAACTGAGGAGATTTCCCAGAGGCTCCCACTTTCCTTCACACCAGCCCGCACCCAACTCTGGCTGGCAGTCATGAATATGTAAGCATTGCATCACAAAGGATGCCACGTGAGGGAAGACCGAGGGATGCGTCCAATCCCTCTCCACTGATGAAATGACCATTTGCAGGCATGGCCCCTTGACTGGCAGCCCCCAGTCAAGGGGCCATGTCATCTTGGTCTATGTCAGAGTCAGTGTCATCAGGATGTCGAAGTGAGCTGATCTCTCTGGGGATGAGGCTCTAAACACCCCATTCTGGGATTGGAAAATGGAAACATGAAACTGCATGTTGATTCGCAGTAAAGGGCCTCTTTTTCCTCTGCTAAGCCAGGTCCTTGATGACACATTGAAATATAAGGTTTCCCTTACTTGCAATTTCCATACCATCCCTCTCTGCAGAGAAGATTAGCGAAAACCATATTTCTTATTAATACAAGCTGCTGTAGCCCACAAAAACTCAGACATCAGTTTGAACCCCAAAGCTGAACTATGCTGTCATTTTTGGATATCAAATACAGTATCAACATCATGAAGAAGTGTGGGTTAAGGGAAGGGAGATGGAGGACAGAATGAAGGGATGGGAGGCTGTTTCCATGCAAATAACATGAGAGAGATTTTAAGAAAGGGATAGTGTCAGTGCCAACTACACCAGAGCCAAAGAGATTATTCCTGATGACGCACATGTCACAGCAGAACTAAGAAACTGCAGGTATTTGCCTTCCATATGACACCATAGGACTTCGCAAATGCAATTATCTGACCTCAGAGAGAGTTTTAGCTAACATCAGGCTACTTTATTATTTAAATTAAAACTACCTTTGTAAAGCTTCTGTTTCGTGGTCAAGGTTATTGAAAATGTATCCTTAAAAAATGAAGGATAATAACAACTATTATATAATTTTTAAACGTCCTTAATTAATACAACTTTGTTAAGTACTGTTTGGCCAGTCTAGACTTCTCCCCAGCAAGAGCAAGAACAGAACAACACCTTAACCATATTTGGATTTTACTATTTGTGAGTTTTGTTTGAGACAGAGTCTCTCTCTGCAGCCCAGGCTGGAGTGCAGTGGCATGATCTCAGCTCACTGCAACCTCCGCCTCCCGGGTTTCAGCGATTCTCCTGCGTCAGCCTCCCGAGTAGCTGAGATTACAGACATGTGCCACCATGCCCAGCTAATTTCATATTTGTTTGCTTTTCAGTTAGCTTTTGGGGTAACTGAAAATAATACAGGCCTCCTAGTTACCTGTCCCCCTATACTTCCTCCCAAAGTGATATAAAACAATGAGAAAGGAAAAATGAAAGTACACAGAAGGCAGATTTTCTATAACTTGAAGAGAGAAAATGAAACAGAAAAGTAATCACTCTTCAAAACTGTAAAGGAAAAGAGGAAAGTCAGAAAACTCTGGATTTTTCTCATGCTCCTGCCCTCACCCTACCACAAGTGTTTGTGGAGAACAAAGGCAAACCCAGTTCCTAGAAACGGTGGGGACAATACAGAAGGCAGCTAGTGAAAGGGATCCACGTCAGTCTAGAATTATTGTCAGATGATTAAGTATACCCAAAGACAGAAAATTCTCTAAAAAGTGTCTGAGCAGGTCACAGCAGGGACTATTAAAAAGGAATTTCAAAGCACATGGAATTTCAAGGGATAGATACATCTGGGCGTGGTGGTTCATGTGTGGTCAGGATCATTTGAGGTCAGGAGTTTGAGACCAGCCTGGCCAACATGGTGAAACCTGTCTCTACTAAAAATACAAAAATTAGCCAAGTGTGGTGGCTGGCGCCTGTAATCCCAGCTACTCGGGAGGTGAAGCCAGGAGAATCACAGGAACCTGGGAGGCAGAGGCTGCAGTGAGCAGAGATTTCACCACTACACTCCAGCCTGGGTAACAGAGTGAGACTCCATCTCAAAAAAATAAAATAAAATAAAGGTTACAAAATTAATAATAGGCCAGGCACAGTGGCTCATGCCTGTAATCCCAGCACTTTGGGAGGCCAAGGTGGGCGGATCACTACGTCAGGAATTCAAGACCAGCCTGGCCAACATGGTGAAACCCTGTCTCTACTAAAAATACAAAAAATTAGCTGGGCATGGTACCACATGCCTGTAATCCCAGCTACTTGGGAAACTGAGGCAGGAGAATTGCTTGAATTTGAGAGGTGGAGATTGCAATGGGCCAAGAACACACCACTGCACTCCAGCCTGGGTGACAGAGTGAGACTCCATCTCAAATAATAATAATAATAGGATAGACACAATTCAAAGGGCAGTCTTCAAAATGCACAACTTCTGGGGCGGGGAATGGGAAAGGCAAAAATGATCATAGCGGTACCCAGTGGCAACTGGGTGCTTGTCTTGGTCCATCTTCTGTTCCTATAACAGAGTACTAAAGACTAGGTAATTTATAATACTAAGAAATGTATTTCTTACGGTTCTGGAGGCTGGGCAGTCCAAGGTAAAGGAGCCACCCATGGTGAGGGCCTTCTTGCTGTTGAGAGGACTCTCTGCAGAGTACTGGGGTGGTTGGTGAGACATATCACATGGCAAGAGGCTGGAGTTAGCCAAACTGGCTTTTGTAACAGGTCTACTCTCTTGATAACTAACCCACTTTTATGATGACCTGTTAATCTATTAATTCATGAGTAGATTCATTCATCCTCCTCCTCTTTTTATTTTGTTTATTTTTTATTCATTTTTTTGACAAGGAGTCTCACACTGTCACCCAGGCTGTAGCGCAGTGGCACAATCTCGGCCTCCCGGGTTCAAGCAATTCTCCTGGTTCAGTCTACTGAATTGCTGGGACTACAGGCATGCACCACCACACCCAGCTAATTTTTGGTATTTATAGTAGAGACGGCGTTTCACCACGTGGCCAGGATGGTCTCAATCTCCTGACCTTGTGATCCACCCGCCTCAGCCTCCCAAAGTGCTGGGGTTACAGGTGTGAGCCGCCACACCCAGCCTCAACCTCCTCCTCTTAAAGGCCCCACCTCTCCATGCTGCCACGTTGGGGTTTCAATTTCAACATGAGTTTTGGAAGAGACAAACATTCAAACCACAGAGCCGTGTTAAATGGGGAAAAGAAAGAAAAAGAGAAAAGTTAGAGTTCTAGAAAAAGAAAAAAGCATCACAATATAAAAGGACCCAGAAACTCTCTTGAACCTCATCCTAACAAACATGGCCTGTGTACAGACAGACCAGGGAACTGTTAAACTAGGAATCCTGTAAAACACCTCAATGCTATAAAAATGGACAAGAAAGGCTGGGCATGGTGGTTCATGCCTATAATCCCAGCACTTTGGAGGCTGAGGCAGGTGGGTCACAAGGTCAGGAGTTCAAGACCAGCCTGGCCAAGATGGTGAAATCCCATCTCTACTAAAAATACAAAAATTAGCCTGGCATAGTGTCAGGCACCTGTAATCCCAGCTACTCAGGAGGCTGAGGCAGAGAATTGCTTAAACCCGGGAGGCAGAGGTGGCAGTGAGCCAAGATCAAGCCACTTCACTCTAGCCTGGGCAACAGAGCGAGACTCCACCTCAAAAAAAAAAAAAAAAAAGGACAAGAAGAAGGTCAACAAATCTATACAGAGCTTTTGAAAAGCAAAACAAAAAAAAAAAGGAGATAAAATTTTATACATATCACCTGAGGAAAATCTTCCTTACATCCTGAGACCAGCTATGAAAAGGAACAAAATCCTAACTCGGCACTCCAAACAGAATAAAATATTCTCAAGTCTGCATTTGAGCATATGTAAAATATCTTGAATCAGAAATTTTAAAATGCAAATAGAAATGGACAAAAAGCAGAGAAGAATACAAAGATTGTCTACTGAACTCCAGAAAAAAAATATAAGAAGACAAAATTCTCTCAGAAATAAATAAATCATAAGGTACCCAAGGGATAACAGATTCAAATAAAAATTTAATAAAGGGCATTAAAAATCAGAAAAGCAATGAAGAGGACAAGAAATGGCATAAAGAAATAAATAATAAAAAGGATCAGAGTGAAAGTAAGAAAATAGGAGACAGGAAAAGAAGGAATTAAAATTCTATTATTGGAGTGCCTGAAATAAAAACAAAACAATGCAACAGAGCTAATATTTAAAAATTGTATTCCAAGAAAACTTTCCAGAAACAGGAAAATATCTGAATCTATACATTGAAAGGACTCACTAGATACCAGGGAAAATTAACCCAAAACAATCAATTCCAAGATATGTCCCAGTAAAACTATTAGATTTCAAAGACAAAAGATAAAAGACCTCCAGACAAGACGATCGAATAACTCACAAAACCAAAAGAATTAGAGTGGCATCCTATTTTTAAAAAATCAATGAACAGCTGGGTGCTGAATTGAAACAGGGTGGCTCACACTTGTAATCCCAACACTTTGGGAGGCTGAGGCGGGTGGATCACCTGAGGTTGGGAGTTCAAGACCAGCCTGACCAACATGGAGAAATCCCATCTCTACTAAAAAATCACAAAATTAGCAGGGCATGGTGGCACCTGCCTGTAATCCCATCTACTCAAAAGGCTGAGGCAGGAGAAACTCTTGAACCCAGGAGGTGGAGGTTGTGGTGAGCTGAGATCACACCACTGCAGGAGTCCAGCCTGGGCAACAAGAGTAAAACTCCATCTCAAAAAAACAAAAAAAAACCCCAACACAAAAACATAAAGTGTGAACCAAGAATTTCCTATTCAGCCAAGCTGTTCATTTATCAAGGCTAGAGAAAAACAGTTTTCAACATATAGTAGGCTGGGTGCAGTGGCTTGCACCTGTAATCCCAGCACTTTGGGAGGTCGAAGCAGGCAGATAACTTGAGGTCTGGAGTTCAAAACTAGCCTGGGTTGGCCAACATGGCAAAACCTCACCCCTACTAAAAGTACAAAAACTTAGCCGGGCATGGTGGCACACACCTATAATTCCAGCTACTTGGGAGCCTGAGCCAGAAGAATTGCTTGAACCTGGGAGGTGGAGGTTGTAGTGAGCTAAGATCATGCCATTGCATTCCAGCCTGGGCAACAAAGTGAGATTCCATCTCAAAAAAAAAAAAAAAAAATACAGTAATTTACTGAATTCTACACCGATCAGATTCAGTCTTGAGGAATCTACTAGGTGATATATTTCATCCAACTAAGTGAAAACTGGCAAAACTTTAGTAGAAGCACTGAGGATGAGGATTAAAAAATAGGTAAATGTACATCTAAAACTAAAACAACTCTTAGATAAAAGGGGAAATCCAAATTGAAATTATAAAATAAAAAATAATAATAATTGTAACTGCCCAAGGGATTCTTCCTGCCTGCTACCTAGATAAAGCCTATTTATCAAGACAGAGAGATTGCAATAGAGAAAGAGTTTAATACACATAGATCCAGTTGTATTACTACCCAAATCAGCCTCCCCAAAAATTCAGAGGATAGGGTTTTTCAAGGATAGTTTGGAGGGCAGGGGGCTAGGGAATGGGTGCTGCTAGTTGGTTGGGAATACAATCATAGGAATATGGAAAAACGGTCCTCCTGTGCTGAATCCAATTCTAAGTAGGGGCCACAGAGGAGTTGCTGGTCTGGGTGGAATCATCTGGTAATCAGAAATGCCCAATTCTGTAAAGACATCTTCAAAGGCTAACCTTAGGCTCTACTATAGTGATTTTATTTACAGGAATAATTGGGGAAGTTGCAAATCTTTTGACCTCTAGAGCAACAGGTATAATTTTTTTTTTTTTTTTTTTTTTTTTTTTTTTTTTTTTTAGATGGAGTCTCACTCTGTCACCCAGGCTAATTTTTGTATTTTTAGTAGAGATGGGGTTTCACCATATTGCCCAGGCTGGTCTCAAACTCCTGACCTTAGGTGATCCACCCACCTGGGCCTCCCAAAGTGCTGGGATTACAGGTATGAGCCACCATGCCCGGCCAACTACATCTACATCTTAGCAGAATTTAGGCCTTTCTCATCTTCCTAACCTGGTGGTTTTCATTAGTTTTTTGCCTGCTTTGGCCTCCCAAAGTGCTGGGATTACCGGCATAAGCCACTGCTCCCAGCCCCTTTCATTAGTTTTTTAAAGGTGGTTTAGTTTTGGAAAGGGCTATTATCATTTAAACTATAAACTCCCAAAGTTTTCTTGGCCCACATCCAGAAGTGACCATAGGCAGTTTGGAGGTGAAAGGCAAAATAGAGTTGGTTAGGTCAGATCTCTTTCAGTGTTTTTTGCAAAGGCAATTTTATAATGATAATAAAAACATTACATATGTATCGGAGTCAATGGGATGTGTTTAAAGCAGTGATCAGAGGAAAATTCATTTTGCCAAACATACTTGTCAGTGAAAATGAAAGACATAAAATAATGAATTAAGTTCCCAACTCAAAAAACTGGAAAGGAAAAACAAAGTAAACTAAGAAAAGCACAAAGAAGAAAAATAGTTAAAGGCAGAAATAAACGAAGTGAGAAGAGAAAAATGATTAATGAACAAATCAAAATCCTAATTCTTTTTTTTTTTTTTTTTTAAGAGACAGAGTCTCGCTTTGTCAGCCAGGCTAGAGTGCAATAGTATGATCTTGGCTCATTGCAACCTCTGCCTCCTGGGTTCAAGGAATTCTCCTGTTTCAGCCTCCGGAGCAGCTGGGATACAGGCACCTACCACCATGCCTGACTAATTTTTGTATTTTTAGTAGAGATGAGGTTTCACCATGTTGGCCAGGCTGATCTTGAACTCCCGACCACAGGTGATCCACCCACCTTGGCCTCCTAAAGTGCTGGGATTACAGGTTTGAGCCACCATGCCTAGACAAAATTCTAATTTTTTTTTTTTTATTAAAATGATGGGGTCTCACCATGTTGGTCAGGCTGGTCTTGAACTCCCGACCTCAGGTGATCCACCCGCCTTGGCCTCCAAAGTGCTTGGATTACAGGCGTGAGCCACCATGCCTGGCCTCAAAATCCTAATTCTTAAAAAATTAATAAACTAGAAAAATTACTAGCTACGTTGATCAAGAATAAAAGGGGAGAAAGCACAAACACACAAAATGACAAGAGGAAAATAATCATTGTAACAGAAGAAATGTTAAACATTATAAGAGGCTGATTTGCAGATGTCTTTGCAAATAAAAAATGCATGAATTTGATAGCATCCTAGTGAGTGCAGATTACTGGAAATGACACCATTAGAGTTACAACACTTAAACATAGCTATTTCCACAGAAAAACAATAGAGAAATTTACTAAAGAACAATACCACAACAAAAGGATGAGGCCCAGATAATTTCACAAGGGAATTCTACTAAATCTTCGAAGGTCAGAAAGTCTCAGAGTGCTCTGCAAATTATTCCAAAGCATATTAAAGGCAAAAGAACCCCTTAATTCCTTTTATGAAGAATGATACTGATTCTTCAACCTGATAAACACAACACACACACATACACAGACAAAAACCACAGACCAATATCACTCATGAATATGAATGATGCAAAAATACTGAAAAAAATACTAGCAAACACCAACACTATACTCAGAAAATAATATAGCATACTGCTGTAGACTGAATGTTATACCGCTGCCCCAAATTCATATGCTGAAATCTAATCCTCAATGTGAAGGTATCTGGAGGGGGGCCATTTGAGAGGTGATTTGGTCAGGAGAGCTCCATCTTCAAGAATGAGATCAGTGCCCTTATAAGAAGAGACTTGAGGGAAGTGGTCCCTTTCTCTTTCATATGAGGATACAGCAAGAAGGTGGCCATCTGCAAACTGAGAAGACAACTCTCACCAGGGCCTTAGCCAGCACCTTCATCTTGGACTTTCCAGGCTCCAGAACTGTGAGAAATAAATTTCTGTTGTTTAAGCCACCAGTCTATGATATTCTGTTATAGCAGCTTGAGCTGAATAAGGCAATGACATATGATCAAGAGGAAAAATAATCAATATAAGCAGAAGCAAAGATGACCCAGAGCTTAGAATTACCAAAGACTTAAAAACAACTCATATAACCGTAACACAAATAATTTACTAGAAAAGGTGGATGTAATAGTGGAAGATACAGGAAATTTCTGGAGGATATATATGGTGGAGGATTTAGGAGAAATATGGAAACTCTAGAGGGAAATGGAAAAGTGGCTTAAGAGACATAACCAAAAGCAACTTGTGAAACTCATTTGGATCCTGATTTAAATAAATCAAAAATGTTAAAAATGAGACAACCAGGGATATTTGAACACTGACATGATTTTTAATATTAAGTAATTATTTTTTTGTATGATAATGATACTGTGGTTATACACTTACAAAAAGAGTCATAGTTTTTTAGAGATATGATATGGTTTGGCTCTGTCCCCACTCAAATCTCATCTTGAATTGTAGTTCCCATAATTCTCATGTGTCATGTGAGGGATCCATGGGAGGTAATTCAATCTTGGGGGTGGGTCTTTCCTATGCTGCTCTCGTGATAGTGAATAAGTCTCAAGAGATCTGATGGTTTTATAAAGGGGAGTTCCCCTACTCAAGCGCTCTTGCCTGCCACCATGTAAGACATGGATGGCTTTGCTCCTCATTCACCTTCTGCTATGATTGTGAGGCCTCCCCAGCCATGTGAAATTGTGAGTCAATTAATCTCTTTCCTTTATAAATTATCCAGTCTCATGTATGTGTTTATTAGCAGTGTGAGAACAGACTAATACAAAATACATACTTAAATATTACTGATTAAACAATGGAATTATTTGTTTTAAAACAATCCAGCAGGGCTGGGCACGGTGGCTCACACTTGTAATCCCAGCACTTTGGGAGGCCAAGGTGGGCAGATCACCTGAGGTCAGGGGTTCAGGACCAGCCTGGCCAACATGGTGAAACCCCATCTTTACTAAAAATACAAAAATTAGCCAGGTATGTTGGCATATGCCTGTAGTCCCAGCTACTTGGGAGACTGAAGCAAGAGAATTGCTTGAACCCAGGAGGTGGAGGTTGCAGTGAGCCGAGATCACACCACTACACTCCAGTCTGAGTGACAGAGCAACAGGGTGAGACTTGGTCTCAAAAAAAAAAAAAATCCAACAATAGAGGAAGGAAGGCAGATGTTAATGGAAAGTACGATAATAAATGAAATAAGATCAACCATCATAGGTAATTGTTGAAACCAGTAATGGGTATAAGATACTTATAATACTCTCCCTACTTTTGTACATGTTTGATAAGCCCATAATAAAATATTAAGAAAGAAAAGGAGACAGGGTGGAAGGGAGGAAAAGAAATGCTTCCTTCCTCATTTGTGACTAGGGCTCACTCCAGTTCCTAAGCCAATCCTGGCCTGTCAGCCGTGGGCTTTGAAATTAGGTTATTTCTTCCTAAGCAGGCATCGAGCAATCTGCCAGTAATTTAGGCTACTAAAGTAAGCTAGTTTTGATTTACATTTTCTAAACTGAATTTCCTCACTGCACTTCAGACATGAGACTTTGTGTTTCCGACAGAACTCTACGTCCAAGTGTTGCATCCCACATCTTCACTCGGCCCTTCTCTTGCATTTGTACTGGTTTGATTCCTACCACCATGTGTCTGACCGCTACTCCTGGCTCCTAGACTGGGGCCTGCAGACTAATCTAGACACATATGAACATGTCTTCCAAAGGATAACTTCCTAAATTCCTGGGATCTGCCCATCTGACTGAAGCTCTGGAAGGAGTGACTGATTGCCTTGGGCATTGTTTTTCCTCTATCTACTTAATAGCTACTTCTCCACAATTAACATTAGCTGCTTCTCCATGATGTGTATGCAGAGGGTCATTTCTCTCCACACCTGTTGACCAAGGCATGTCAACCCAAGTCTCTTTGTTTATGCCAAATGAAGAGGAGGCATGCATCAAAGCATTGACAGTCCTGGGGCAGTAAAGCAGACTGGTGTTGGGCAAAGAGAGGCACACCAACAAATGCTAAATAGGGAAACGTCCACCAGCTCCTGCAAACGGTAATATCACCACGTGCTTTTCAAAGAATTGGAACACATGAGACGATGAACTTGTGACCAACCTTCAAGCGTTGCTTGTCTCATCTGTTTGCTATGAAATATGAGACACAAAATCACTTTGTCAGATTCTAACTTGAACCTTATTACCGGTTTCAGCAAAGGGATATTCAGAGGGATGGTTTTCTGAATGACTAAAAGTGAATACAAAGCTGTGCTTTTTAAGCTCAGGGAGCAAGTTGCAAAATTATGTCCCCTCAAAATAAAAATATTGGTCCCGCTTAGAAATGACCACTCTACCTTCCCATACATTTGTACTTTTCCAGTTCCTTTCACATGTAACTGAGCACAAGCAGAGAGAAATACATTTCAGGCCGAAGTCTTGCAACTCAGGACTTAATAAGTGGTAAAGGCAGCTACTCAGAGGAGGTCAGACCTTGGTAGGACTTGGATATTTCTTTGGAGCCCCAAGACAGTGAGACAAAACCAATTTCAGTCATTCCTGAACTTTATACCGATGTAAGCAGCTTGGCTGCATAAAGTCAGCCAGCGTTGCTAGGTTTAATCTCTTTCCAATTCTTTGGCACCCGATCTGGCACGGAGCTCTGCTGAGGCTGTTCCCTGACTTGAGTGTAGAGCAGAATTTCCCCTTTTTAGGTCACAAATTCAGAGTAGTCACTCATCACAGCAACTTTCTCTACCGTGTCAATTTTAAGCACCCTCATTAATAACACTTACAAATCATTGGCAAGGTGGCAGCTATCTTGAGTTGCTCCTGCTATCCACAACATATCACAAGATTGAATCATAAAAACAAACTTGCCCCTGCAGGCTAGGACGATAAAAACACAGTGATATCCACCTCTTCTAAACACAGCTGAATTAAGAACCCTAGGACAAGGGTCACAGTGGGTTGTCAAGATCTGCTAAGGGTGTGCACAGGCCCCCAGAGAGGAGCCTTCCTTGTCAGTTTCTTGGGCAGTGTCTGGCTGCTCCCTTGCTGCCACCACCTGAAGTCTTGGTCCTCATGCCTGCCTTTAGGGGTGGGATGGGACCTCTTGTGTAGACAGATAAATCTCCCCTAGGCTTGTGGCCTCCTAGGGATTCAGAGAATTGGACAGGATTGCATCAGAGTGAGTTTGGTTTTCTACTGGCCAATGCTCCACATCTACACAACTGTATTTTCTGTGTTCTCCCTCCCCCCAGTAGCCAGCAGCGCTGTCCCTTACCCCAGCATGTCCCTGACCGTTAAGTACGTGCTCTTGAATGCAGTTAGAAACACTGTCATTGCCCTCACCGTTCACTTCTCTGCTCCCATGACAGCACACACTTGAGCAGCAATTTTGGAGGGCTTTTCTTTTCTCTGAAAACTGCTCATCACCTCACCCCTCCCAACACCCCCCTATCACCCTACTGTCTGAGTGCGTGGTCCTGGCCCACATCAACCCACCTCTTAATTGGACTAAGGGTAGATTCTGGCTTACACAGGGCCAATCAGATTTTCTCTCTACATATTTAATAAGGAAGACAATCAAAGAAGGCCATTCATCACCAGGCAATGCGGAATGGGGGCCAGGACCAGAATGAAGCCAGTGGTTGCTGAGAAGCAGGGATGAGAAGTTGCTACAGCCCAAAACTATGTCTGCTTGACAAATGCCCCTTTTCAGGTGAGTTTCTGTTTCTTGCAACCAATGTGCCCTGATTGAAAGCACGCTCAAGGCCAGGTGTGGTGGCTCACTCTTGTAATCCCAGCACTTTGGGAGGTGAGGCAGGTGGATCACGAGGTCAGGGGTTCAAGACCAGCCTGGCCAAGATGGTGAAACCCCTGTCTCTACTAAAAATACAAAAATTAACCGGGCGCGGTGGCAGGTGCCTATAATCCCAGCTTCTCGGCGGGCTGAGGCAGAGAAGTGCTTAAACTCAGGAGGCGGAGGTTGCAATGAGCCAAGATAGCGCCGCTGTATTCCAGCCTGGGTGACAGAGTGAGACTCCATCTCAAAAAAAAAGAAAGAAAGCACACTCAAAAGCTGTTCATGGTGCCCGGATGCTGCTTCATCTCTGTTTCCATCCTCTTTCAGCCTCTCTGCAGCATGTGACACTGTCCCCTAACCCTCTCCTCAAGCCTCTTTCCACGTAAGCCTTCCATAAAAACATGCTGCAAAATCCCACTCTCTTTCTCCGTCTCCAGTTCCTCCTCCCACGCACTCATTATAGCCAACCAAGAGCTTCAGGATTTGGTGTTCTAACCTGGTCTTCTCCTTGGAGAGTCCATTGATTCCCGTGGCTTTCTCTATTGAGTCCTGGGAAAAGGCTCTAAATCTAGACCACCTGCCCTGACGTCTCACTCCTACGCCAACTGCATTTTTAAATCTCCCATCAATGTCTCTACTTAGATGACTCAGCCCCTTGAAATGTTCACTCACTATCTTTCCCTCAAGCCAATCCTTCTCTTTCCTTGCCCATCAGATTTAGAGGACTCTGTTCTTTCAGTCATGTGGCCTGGGACCATTGTGGTCATTCTATACACCTCGCAGTGACTGCCTGCTTAGTATCACTTAGTGTTTGCTGAATGAAATGAAGAAATGAATGGGTATCTTGTATTTTCCCCTCTGTTTCATTCTTCTTCTCTCTCCATAGACGATCTTTGACTGATAGAGTTTGAAGGTTTGTCTCCTCTAAACCTCATTTTGAAATGTGATCTCCAGCATTGGAGGTGGGGCCTGGTGGGAGGATCACGGGGGCGGGTCCCTCGTGAATGCTTTGGTGACTTCCCTGCAGTACGGAGTGCCTTCTCACTCTATCAGTTCACCTGAGAGCTGGTTGTTTAAAAGGGGCTGGAGGCCAGTCGGTGTGGCTCTCTCCCGTCATCCCAGCACTTTGGGAGGTCGAGGCAGGAGGATCGCTTGCGCTCAGGAGTTCAAGACCAGCCTGAGCAACACAGCAAGACCTCATGTCTACAAAAAAAATAAGAACATTAGCCAGGTGTGGTGGTGCATGCCTGTGGTCCCAGCCACTCGGGGGGCTGAGCCAGGAGGAGCGCCTAAGCCGAGGAAGTCGAGACGACACTACACTCCAGCTTGCACAACAGAGCAAGAGCCTATCTCAAGTAGAAAAGGAAAAGGGTTTGGCGGCTGCGTGCAGTGGCTCATGCCTGTAATCCCAACACTTTGGGAGGCTGAGGCAGGCAGACCACAAGGTCAAGATGGTGAAACCCCGTCTCTATTAAAAATACAAAAATGATCTGGGCATGGTCATCTGTGCCTGTTGTCCCAGCTACTCGACAGGCTGAGGCAGGAGAATCGCTTGAATCTGGGAGGTGGAGGTGGCAGTGAGCTGAGATCATGCCACTGCACTCCAGCCTGGGCGACAAAGTGAGACTCCGTCAAAAAAGGAAAGGAAAGAAAAAGGGAAGGGACGGGGAGGGACGGAAAGGGAGGGGAGGGGAGGGGGAGAGGAGGGGAGGGGGAGTGGGAGGGGAGAGGAGGGGAGGGGAGGGGAGGGGGAGATGAGGGGATGCGACTCATGGGCGGTTGGAAGCGGACGCGAGGAATCCCAGCGCACAGGAGGACACTCTACGTCAGGACA
>CAUYQU010102852.1:192500-253879 GCA_963574635.1 Cheracebus regulus | reverse complement strand
AATCCTTCCCAAATCATTTTATGAGACCAACATCATCCTGATACCAAAACCCGGCAGAGACTCAACAAAAAAAGAAAACTTCAGGCCAATATCCATGATGAACATCGATGCAAAAATCTTCAATAAAATACTGGCAAACCAATTGCAACAGCACACCAAAAAGCTTATCCATCACAATCAAGTAGGTTTCATTCCAGGGATGCAAGGCTGGTTCAACATACGCAAGTCTGTAAACATAATCCACCAAATAAACGGAACCAAAGACAAAAACCAAATGATTATCTCAATAGATGCAGAGAAGGCCTTCGACAAAATTCAACAGCCCTTTATATTAAAAACTCTCAATAAACTAGGTATCAAAGGAACATATCTCAAAACAATAAAAGCTATTTACAACAAACCTACAGCCAATATCATACTGAATGGGCAAAAACTGGAAGCATTCCCTTTGAAATCTGGCAATAGACAAGGATGCCCTCTCTCACCACTCCTATTTAATATAGTATTGGAAGTTCTAGCCAGAGCAATTAGGCAAGAAAAAATATATATAAAGGGTATTCAATTAGGAAAAGAGGAAGTCAAATTGTCTCTATTTGCAGACAACATGATTGTATATTTAGAAGACCCTATCATCTCAGCCCAACATCTCCTTAAACTGATAAGCAACTTCAGCAAAGTCTCAGGATACAAAATCAATGCAGAAATCACAAGCATTTCTGTACACCAATAACAGACTAACAGAGAGCCAAATCATGAGCAAACTCCCATTCACAATTGCTACAAAGAGAATAAACTACCTAGGAATACAACTAACAAAGGATGTAAAGGAACTCTTCAAGGAGAGCTACAAACTACTGCTCAACAAAATAAGAGAGGACACAAACAGATGGAGAAACATTCCATGTTCATGATTAGGAAGAATCAATATTGTGAAAATGGCCATACTGCGCAAAGTGATTTATAGATTCAATGCTATCCCCATCAAGCTACCAATGACCGTCTTCACAGAACTGGAAAAAACCACGTTAAACTTCATATGGAACCAGAATAGGGCCCGCATAGCCAAGACAATCCTAAGCAAAAAGAACAAAGCCAGAGACATCATGCTACCTGATTTCAAACTATACTACAAGGCTACAGTAATCAAAACAGCATGGTACTGGTACCAAAACAGAGATATAGGCCAATGGAACAGAACAGAGGCCTCAGAGGCAATGCCACACATCTACAATCATCTGATCTTTGACAAATCTGACAAAAACAAGCGATGGGGAAAGGATTCCCTGTTTAATAAATGGCGTTGGGAAAACTGGCTAGCAGTATGCAGAAAGCAGAAACTGGACCCCTTCCTGACACCTTACATGAAAATTAACTCCAGATGGATTAAAGACTTAAACACAAGAACTAACACCATAAAAATCCTAGCAGAAAACAGGCAAAACCATTCAGGACATAGGCATAGGCAATGACTTCATGACTAAAACACCAAAAGCACTGGCAGCAAAAACCAAAATATATAATGGGATCTAATTAAACTCCAGAGTTTCCATACAGGAAAAGAAACAATCATTAGAGTGAAACAGCAACCAACAGAATGGGAAAAATTTTTTGCAATCTACCCATCTGACAAAGGGCTAATATCCAGAATCTACAAAGAACTAAAACAGATTTACAAGAAAAAAACAAACAAACCCGTCCAAAAGTAGGCAAAGGATATGAACAGACACTTTTCAAAAGAAGACATATATGAGGCCAACAAACATATGAAAAAATGCTCATCATCACTGGTCATTAAAGAAATGCAAATCAAAACCACATTGAGATACCACTTCACGTCAGTTAGAATGGCGATCATTAAAAAATCTGGAGAAAACAGATGCTGGAGAGGATGTGGAGAAATAGGAACACTTTTACATTGTTGGTGGGAAGGCAAACTAGTTGAACCATTGTGGAAGACAGTGTGGCGCTTCCTCAAGGACCTAGAAATAGAAATTCCATTTGACCCAGCAATCCCATTACTGGGTATATACCCAAAGGATTACAAATCATTTTATTATAAAGACACATGCACACGTACGTTCATAGCGGCACTGTTTACAATAGCAAAGACCTGGAACCAACTGAAATGCCCATCAATGATAGACTGGACAAGGAAAATGTGCCACATATACACCATGGAATACTATGCAGCCATAAACAATGATGGGTTTGTGTCCTTTGTAGGGACATGGATGAATCTTGAAACCATAATCCTCAGCAAACTGACACAAGAACAGAAAATCAAACACCGAATGTTCTCACTCATATGTGGGTGATGAACAATGAGAACACATGGACACAGGGAGGGGAGCATCACACACTGGGGTCTGTTGGGGTGCCAAGGGAGGGACAGTGGCAGGGTGGGGAGGTTGGGGATGGATAACATGGGGAGAAATGCTAGAGGTAGGTGACAGGGGGACGGAGGCAGCAAACCACATTGCCATGTGTGTACCTATGCAACAATCCTGCACGATCTGCACATATACCCCAGAACCTAAAGTACAATTTTTAAAAAAAACTTGCAGAACTGTACACTAAAAAGGGTGACTATACCTATATGCATATTAAACCTTAATTTTTTTAATGGTTAAAAAAATCAGCTGTTCAAAGAGGTGTAACTTGTTCAAAGGCAGAGTCAAGAGTGAAACCCAGCTTTTTAACAGCTGTGCTGCACAACCATACCAGTTGTCCTGGAGACCATCTGGTCTAAGCCTCAATTACCAAGAGATCTGGACTCTCCAAGATGTAGAAAATGGTAGGTTCTGAGGAGTTGGATTTTTTTTTTTAATTAACCGAAGTTTCCAAATCACTTTTCTTTTAACCCCTCTTGCTACCAATATTTCTAAGTTGTCTGAAAATACAGTCATCCTTAACTCTAATATTCAGCCACTTACTCAACCTACCATGCTTGAGAACTGCAGGGCCACATCCCCTGAAGTTGGGGGCCTGGTTGTATTCCTTCATGTCATTATTTGCTGTGTCACCTTGGATACATCATTCACTCTTCCTAGACCCCGGTTCCCTCTCAGTGAGAAGGGAATCATTTCACCATCATAAGATCAAATGAGAATCATAGGACCTACAGCTTTTGGTCTTCACAATCTAATCAACTGCTTTCTTTTTATCTCAGGGGATGGGTTCCTTTGCCCAGTGGTGATAATAGCAGTCAACACATACTGAGTAATTTCTATGTGCTATGTGGCTTATAGACATTTCATCTTGCTGTCAAGCCTGTGAGCTGGTACTAACCCATCTAACAGAACACAAAAGGGAGGCACTTAGAAATGAAGAATTCACCAAGACCCTACAACTAAATGTAATAGAAGTAGCAAAACCAGATTGAAGCCAGGCTTCCTGATTCCAGAGCCTTCTGTTTGGCTAGTTCACCTTTCTGCCTTCCCCCTCCCTCCTCAATTTTCCACTGCCATCTTGAGAATCCATAGCTGGGCACCTTGTCCATTAGGTAACAAGCATCCTGTATTGAACTTCCCCTACATGGACTTCAGGTGCCAAAATGGATTCTTCTCCAATATGGAAGAGCCAGGAAAGCCACAGAGGTCCTCTGCCTCCCGTTGGCTTGGTGTCCTTTCTACGATTCCACCAAGCAAGGGTGCTAAAGGAGAGCCGTGTGTGGCGGAGGGCCATCTGGCCCTGGGAGAGGAATGACAGGAGGAAGAGGAGGGAAGCCACTTTCATGGGAGCATACGCAAGTGTCAGTGCTCTTGATCCTCAATCCAGGAGGCTTCATTCTGGCTCATTGTTCCTCATTATCAGAGCTAACTATGTTCAGGCGAAGGGCAAGCATGTTCCTAAATTTATGTCTCTGTGTGCGACCACGACAATGCGTGTTTTGTGTGCTTCTCCCTGAAAAACTCCTCTTGTGACACAGGCGACCCAGCTTGGACTTGGTCTTTCATATGTGTTACCCACTCCGACTGGCACCTGCTGGCAGATTTTTCTTAAAGTCTAAAACGAGGGGCTAACCTTCTCGTCTCTGCTTTTTCTTCTCCGCTACCTATCATCTTGATTTGACTCACACAAAAGTGTCTCAGTGGGAAACCCACTCAAGAAGGCTTTGACAGGGAACAATGGGCAGACACCTCTACAGAGGCCGGCCTGCCGCGTCGAGAGAGGGAAAACGGATTAAAGTTTAAAGATGTCATGTATGTTAACCGATCAGTATCAGTTTTATGTATTTTGTCAAAGAGACAGCAGTGAAGCTGAGCTCATGAGGGTGAGGGGTGCAAAGGAGGGAGACGTGGCCCCCACACACTTTGGCCAAAGGCCTTACCGGAGATAACGAGCCCAAGGAGCTGGAGTGCTTGAAAGGTAATCATGACAATAATAAAGAAGAAAGGGCCCAGAGGAGATTGTTGTGGGATTGTTGTGTGTGTCAGCTTTGTCCCTCCACAATGGTCCAGGGCCAGGAGCCAGGCAGTCTCTGGGGCAGCGGAGCGGCTCCTTCAGAAAGCAGATGCCGCTCATTCAGCCCGCGTGGCTTTCTTCCAGGATAATGCTCCAATGGGCGGCAGAAGCCTGGGGAGTCCTGGGTGAAGCAGGGGGAGAGGCGCCTGAAAGCCAGGGCTCCCCGCCGGCGTCTCTCTTGGCCTAGCCCAGCGCTGTGCACAGGAGCAAGCCCGGCCTGAAGCCTGCATGGGGCCTGGGCCCTGACCTTGCTTCTTGTCTGCCAGGGGGTTACCCACAATGCCCTGCTCTCCTGACGGGACATCAGGAGAATAGATTCAGCCCCTGGAATGTCTCTTCAATATCCCTGAAAAAAAAGTGGAATTCCCCACTCTGATTTCTTTGGACCTCTGAGCACTTTTCCTTTCACATGAATCTCCCTTTGTGAGGGTTGCTAGAATTCTCTCAGGTCGTGCATAGGCTGAAAATTGAGTATCTTTGAATCTTCTTTCTGAAGAAGTCCAGACTCAGGACAAGCCCCCACATTTTTGGAGGAAGCAGTGCATGGCAAAGGCTGCGTCTGTAGGTGAGCTATGCTCCATTCATCCTCCAGACTCGGGACTGTCGGCAAGGGCAGTCATCCTGGCAGGACATGCAGTGGGGATGCCCTCTACCTGGAATATTCCAGAGACTGGCAAAGGGAAGGCTCTAGAGTTGCTCTATAAGCCCAACAGATGAAGGCAGTAGCATGCCAGCGCCAGCACATCCTGGCTTTTTGAGAGCTGATGGCCAACTTTTCAGTAATTTTTTTGCAAGCCACTTTTTAAAAAATAACTTATGAGGCCGGGCGTAATGGCTCATGCCTGTAATCCCAGCACTTTGGGAGGCCGAGGCAGGCAGATCACTTGAGGTCAGGAGTTCGAGACCAGCCTGGCTAACATGGTGAAACTGTGCCTTTCCTAATAATATAAAAATTAGCTGGGCATGGTGGCATGTGCCTGTAATCCCAGATACCTGGGAGGCTGAGGCAGGAGAATCACTTGAACACAGGAGGCGGAGGTTGCAGTGAGCCAAGATTGTGCCACTGCACTCCAACCTGGGCAACAGAATGAAACTGTGTCTCAAAAATATATAAATAAAAATTAAAATTAACTTATATAAACTTATCAAATAAATACAGCAAAGGTAATATTCAAAACTCATCTCTTCATAATTACTTTACTATTCGCTATGTCCAAGGTTATATACGATTATTGTATCTATATGGCAGAGATACTGGATAATAGTGTGTTTCTGAGCATCTCTTCCTAACTGCATGTACTGTGATGTCACACGGAGAGCCACAGTGGAGTATTTACAGCACGGAAATTGGCAAATGCCACAAATCAGGGCTTTTTCCCCTAAATGCTAGTTGTCAAATACTTATTGGTACACTGGTTGCGGGGTAATCTGGCCAAGTTCCTTGGTCACTGGACCAAGCCACTTTCCCTCTGAAAAAAGTCACCATGGTGACAAAGGAAGAAGAGATGAAATGGCAAGTTGCTATGAAGATAAACCATACACAAGTATGGAGCTCAAACTCCAAGCTGCTTGACCTGATATTCATGTGTGTGTGACTGTATTCATTCATTCATTCAACTTATCCTTTCCTGTCTTTGTCTAAACAAAAATATCTTATTGGGAAAAAAAAAAAAAGCATTTCCAACTCCAAGACCCTTTATGAACAATCTTCTCCAGTGTCTGCCTTTAATGAAGAATTCAGGGCCAAAGAGTTGATCCTGGAGGCCATGCTGGACTCAGATATGGGGGCCGGGAGAGATGAGTTCCTGGATTTGGGGACTGCATCTCCCTGTGCACCCACCTGTACCCTCTTAGGGCCCCTGTCTCTAGGCCTCAGCTGAGAAGGCTGAAGCTGTGAACCCTCCCATGGGACATCTGCCTTTAAATAGGGGTGCAGAGAGGCTGAAAGACCTTCAGGGCCACACTGAGTGAATCTCACAGGGGATCTCAGGCCAGGGGAGTGATCTGTAAATTTGAGTCTGGTCGTTTTCCAAAACACATCATGCAGGCAACTCCCTCCTCCCTTCCAGAAGGCTACTCTTGATCAGGATCCTCCTCTCTCCTGCCCCAGAGAACTCAAGGCAACAGAAATAGTAATAATAGCTCATCAGGCCGAAGTGTTAACCTCAGGCCTAAGCACTGTGGCCTTATCTGAGCCACCTAGAAGTAGGTGGTGCCTTTGTCCCCTCTTCCAGTAGAGAACACCAAGACTTTAAGAAGTTCCTTAACTTGGTCAAGCTGCTCAGTCAAAAGCCACTCATCTGAAATTCAAACTTAAGCAGTCTGAATCTAGAGTTCTCTCCCCTAACCTCTATACTCAGATCACAAATCCAGCTGGTTCCCTACCATGCAGGTCTGATCAATGGAAATAGAAAAATAGTTTGGGAGATCGAGGCAGGTGGATCACTTGAGGTCAGGAGTTTGAGATCAGCATGGCCAACATGGCAAAACCCTGTCTCTACTAAAAATACAAAAATTAGCTGGGTGCGGTGGTGCGCGCCTGTAGTCCCAGCTATTCGGGAGGCTGAGTTAGGAGAATCACTTGAACCCAGGATGTGGAAATTGCAGTGAGCTAAAATCATGCCACTGCACTCCAGCCTGGGTGACAGAGCGATACTGTCAAAAAAAAAAAAAAAGAAAAGAAAGAAGGGAGGGAGGGAGAGAGGGAGGAAGGAAGGAAGGAGAAAGAAGAGAAAAGGAGAGAGAGAAAAATGGTCGGGGGAGGGAGTCTGGGGGGGTGAGGAAGGGGAGGCAGAAGGGGATGAAAACTTCAGTGTACAAGGGAGCTGAGCTGGCTGCTGCCCCTCCGCCCTGGCTGGGCATCCCTGGGGCCTCCCAGGAGGACACTCCCTTCAGGGCAAGAATCCCTCTGGCCAGCTCTGGAGTTTCCCTCCTGCCCTGACACACCGGCTCAATATCTGCTTTGAATTATTTCACATCTTACAGGGAAGCAGCAGGAGCCGAAGCCCTGAGCACTGTGCCAGGCCAGGGAGCTCCGTAGGGGCTCTGTGAGCACACACCCCCAGTCCCCAGTAGCAGACAGGACAGCAGCACTGGGCAGGCCCTCATGACGGGGCACCAGCATGGTCTTTCTTTTCCCATGGGCCTTGCCAAGTGAAGGCACTTCCCAAATTGATTTCTCATTTGCTGTTTATAATTTTGTGAGGCCAGCGTATGTAAAAAGGATGCCTTTTACAGAAAGGAGAAGTTGATTTAAAATACCTCTGGGGTTCTGCCCACGCCACTCAGCCCTGCTGGCTCTGAAGCACAGTCTCTGGACTCTCTGTTCAGTGCTCTTTCGACTACAGCATCAACATGCACCCCCACCGCACAGGAGGCCCAGTGTTTTAGCAGCAGATAAAATCAGTGGGTCCCTGGAAATGTGCCAGTCACAGTGACCAGAAGACAAGCACCAAAGAAGAGAAATACTGGAGAGTCCCGTTAAGAAGCCATGTTGGGACTGATCTGAATAACAGCAGAGAAAAAAGAGAAAATAATGTCAGACATTACATAATCCATGGAGACATGGATGGAACCCGAGTGGGGCAAATTTCAAAGGGGGCACCTTTCCCCCTGGAAAGGGGGAGGAAGGGCAGAGGGCCTTGAACTTGAACTGAGCTGTTGTCATCTACTAAGCAATACCAAGCAGATATTATTTCAGATATTCGACACTGTAGCCCCATGGCCTAAGGATGATCACCTCCCATCTACAGATGAGACTCTGCATTGAGGAGGATCCCGTTCCCAGGAATGGTGCTGAGATGCCCAATGGCTCTTCCTAAAAAAAATTGGGAAGTAGGCTGCATGCTTCAGCGTGGTGTTTAAGGGGCAGGGGTTCATTATCCTAAGTAAGGTCCATTAGCTGGTGAATGCATAAACAAAACACAGCAGAGCCACACAATGAAACACTCTACAGCCACCAAAAGGACCGCACTACTGATGATACACACTGCAAGTGAATGGACCTCAAAAATATTCTCAAAGGGGATGGTTTTTCCCCTAAGAAGGAGAAAACTGGTTCTTAAGAGACAAAAAAAAAAAAAAAAAAAAACTCCTTAGTTATTACAGTGGTCTATATCCCTCGACCCTAACGGACAAACTCATTTTTCTTGGTATTTAATTTTTGTCTTTAGGGAGAATTTAAATTACATTTAATTCTTCCTCCTTGGGGAAGGGGTGGATGATAATGACAAAAATGTTCGAGACACTGTGCTGAGTAAAAGAAGCCAGACACACAAAAGACTGTGTTTCGTATGATTCCACATACATGCAATGTGCAAAAAGGCAAATCCGCAGAGGAGGGAAGCAGTTTAGCAGCTGCCTGGGGCCAGGCGTGGGAACAGGGAGTGACTACAGCTGAGCAAAAGGGAGCTCTTGGGGTGATGCAAATGTTCTAAACTTGAACTGTGGTGACGGTTGCACAACTCTGTAAATTTCCTAAAAGTCATTGAATTGTACACCTCAAACAAGTAAGTTTTCTGGTATCGCAGTTATACTTCCATGTAGCTATTTAAAAAAAAAAAAAAGGAAGAACACAGGCTTGGGGATCTGAGAGGCCCAGCTCCGGTTCTGGTTCCTTACTCCCATGCCCCGGACCAGTGGCTCCAGGCCTCAGTGTTCGCATCTGTAAAATGGTGTCTCTACCAGAGCCTTAGAGGTAATGTGGATCCAATGAGATGTGTTTAAAGGCCTTAGCATAGTAATGTGAGGGTCTAAGGTGGGGTGGTTTCAGGACCCTAACTTTGAGCAGAGAGAGAACTCCTCTTTCAGGCCTCGGGTAAGATAGCATCTCCTCAAGAGGCCTTCCTTGATCCCTGAAGGTTGCTGCTCAGGTGTTTACCTCCCTGAGGCAATTACTGAAATCTAAGCCCTTTTGTGTGTTCGCGATTGTCTGTCTCTAAGCCGGACTCCCGGAATGTTCACTTCAGGCCAACAGGGATCTTATCCTCCTTGCAAAGGCACCCTGAGGGGCACAAAGCAGGGACATATAAATATTAAATAAACATAATTGTCATTGGTTGCATACTAAATGAATGCGGCCAGATGAAGTAAGTTTGTTCACCAGAAAGTCGCAAATTTCTGGAGGTTTCTTTCCCTCAGAAAGACCTATCAGGTGTGTGAAAGAGTGAATCATTCTGGGGATAAAAACAACTTGCTTTAATATTATTGATTCATTTGCCCTGCATGGCTAGTGCAGTGATTCTTACCCTGGCACTCATGAGATGATGGAAAATATGCCATGCTGTTTGTGTCCAAGAACCCACAATTTCTTTGGGTTAACAGTCATTAGCACTTACCAGAATCTCCACAGGGTTCACGATGGAAACAAGTGCTCCAGGTGCTCCAGGTAAAATGAAAACTCCCAAGTGTGGAGACCATGCCTGCCTCCAGGCCTACCCCATGTCCCTTTCTCACAAACAAACCCATCTAAAGCTCCGGACTTCATGGGGAATCTCCATGAAATGGATCACGCACCAGAGCTGAGACAGGCGCCATCAGTCCTCAGCATCTGTTCCTGGAAGAAGCAGCTGTGAAATTAGAACTTGGGACGGGGCACATAGGGAGCTACCTGCGAGGAGACACAGGGAGAGAAAACCCCTCTGCTCCTCAGCCATCTACCTGGCGCAAAGGTGGAGGGAGGCAGGCGCCGTCCATGAGGGCAGAGCAGGGTCTGGTGGGTAGCACCTGAGGCTTTATGACCCACAGGCTCCTGCTGATCCTCCAGGTGTGTGCACTGGAGCAAAAGAGTGAGGGGAGAGAAAAGCCAGGTATCTACCGCGAATGTACCTAAGCCATCTGCTCTTAAAACAAGGTGTCGGATAGTGAGGGGCCTGGGAAACCAGCCCCTATTCTCTGAACACTGTGGCCCTTAAAGAATAAAAACAAGAAGGGAGAGGCTGGGGACGGGCTAATTACACCTACCAAGCGACAAATCACTTGGAAAACATAAATACGTTTTCAAGGACACTCCTCCACTCACGATGCTAAAGTGTTTTTCTTTCAAACCCCAGCAAGAAAATCCAAGGGATGAAACAAACTTCGCTTATTTTAGTTTCTACTCAATTACCTGTTAATGGAAAAAATCTGGCACCAGCCATAATGAGGCAGGCATGAGCTCACTGGCGTGGGGGTCGGCCCTGTCAGGGAAGGCTGCAACAAGCACAGCCTTTATCTGCCTCTCTATAACCCTTTCAAACTCGCTGTCAGGGAGCCCACATTGAGCAGGCTGGAGAGGAGGAACGTGGGACCCGCTCCAGGCCTCCGAGGCCCTCTGGGAAAAGGAAAATTGTTGTTGGCAAGTCTGTCTGGCTCCAGAAATTGATCCAGTGCCCCCCACTTGTCCGAGCAGCAGCAGACAGGGCTAAGAATTTTGTTATAATTAAATAACAGAGTGCTGATTGGTTGCTGGAGGTGGTCTTGAAACTGGTGTTTAAAAGCAGAGGAGAACAACGGTTACTATTCATAGGAAAAGCCCAGAGTCTTAAAAATCCATCTGTTTCATTCCCAAATTTAGGCCAAAAAAATGCTCACTTGCTGTCTTTAAAAATACCACCTGCTTTGCGATGTTGTATAATGTGCCATTATATAAGGTGGAGGGGGCGGAGGGGAGGGCCGGGTGGGAGGACGCTGTGCGGTGGGCAGAGCCCTCTTCCTGAGGGAAACAGACAGCCTTGCAGAGGGCCAGGCTGCCCACTCCGAAGGCCGAGCCTCCACCTCCAATGCCTAATACTGGCCTTGAGGCACCAAGAGAGTCTTCCAAGAATTATTTCAGGAGGCTGCAATCAGGAACCCCCAAATATGGGGCCCTGGTGATTACAGATGTCCATCCTACACCCATCTGGCCTTAGGGGTCAGCCATCGCAGTTTGCAACCAATGCTGGTCTGGGTGGTAATCTTGTCCCATTGCCCACTACAGCTGGGCTGCAGGGTGAGATCATGGCTCCGGGACTGAGCTAAGGAGAAGCATCCTGGCCCCCTTAGCCTTGTGGCTGGCCACTTGCTGCTTCCTCCACACAGCTCCCCAACCCAGGGTATAGGAGCCACAGGACAGTAGCTTCCCAATGGGACAGCTGTTTCTACCAAGCAGACAAATGTCCCTGTCTAGCCTAACCCTGATGGAGTTTCCCAAGATTCCAAGAAATGTTGGGACTCTGTTTCTTAAGATTCTTATTCACAGGGTAGGTGAAAAGGGGGGAGGCGGGGCTCTGTAGTCATAGGCTAATTTTAATCCCAGATCTGACACTTTTTGGCTGACCCATCCTGAACCCGCCACTTCACTGCTTCCCATGACAATGGAAGCAGGAAGACTTACATCCCAGTATTTAGGTGAATAACAATAAATAATGCAATAAAATAATGCATGCTGCCCTAGATGCCTGGGAGCCACATACGGTGCCTGGCACATCGAAGGCAGCACTAGCAGGTGGCGGCTGGATTTCCAGGAGCTTCACACTCAAGCCCTCCATTGCACTGGAGTCTCCAAACCTGAAAATCACTCAAGATCAGGAACAAGTCTTGGGGCTGGCTGCAGGGTTAGAATTCCCCACATCCAAGCAAGCCAGTAGAGAATTCGAGGCAACACATAGTTATGAGAAAGATCCCGGGTCTAGATTGCAAGGAATCATGGCATTCAGCCAGCACCGAGCTGTGTGGCTTCAGGCAAGACACTCCTGGGGCCCCTTCTCTGAGCTTCAGTTTCCTCTGGTCCTTCTTTCCAGATCTTAAGGAGTAGGCGGTCAGATTCTGTTGCAAGCACATGCTTTTTCCTACAAACCCCTCCTGGAATTTCTACCCAGAAAGATAAAACTTAGATGTCTCCGCACCTCCTCCTGGACATTCCGAGGCCCCGGGGGAGAGGGACTAAACCAGGAGACTTGTGAGTTCCCTCCATGTCCTGACACCAGAAACAAGCTCGAATCTCAGTAGCATGCCCAGGACTTCCCATTTCTACTCTCCCTTCAACCCTTACACTCTGTAAAGCAAATAGACACCGGGGTGATTTCCAGCAGAGAGTTATCTGAAACCGTTATTAATAGGAATTTAATGTTTTATTATTATTTATTCTTAGAGGCCATTCCAGAAGCCCCACTGCATTTATGTTTTTCACTATGAATTTCTTGCCACAGTTGGTCTCATAAAGCTAACAGGGATGTGGGTGAGGGGGTGGCCACTACATAGCTTGTTTGGTTTTATTTTAAGGAGCAACCAGCACTACCTTTAGAATCCAGAGGAAGTTAACATTGCTTAACTAGAATTCTTCATAATACCATAAATCAAGAGAATAGGGGGCATTAAATCTTTTTTCAAAAGGCTTGTTTTGGCCAGGTGTGGTGGCTCACACCTATAATCCTAGCACTTTAGGAGGCTGAGGCGGGAGGATTGCCTGAGCTCAGGAGTTCAAGACCAGCCTGGGCAACATGGTGAAACATCATCTCTACTAAAAATAACTTGTAAAAAATTATCTGGGCATGGTGGCATGCGCCTGTAGTCCCAGCCACTCGGGAGGCTGGGGCAGGGTAATTGCTTGAACCTGGGAGGCAGAAGTTGCAGTGAACCAAGATCATGCCATTGCACTCCAGCCTGGGCAACACAGCGAGACGCTGTCTCAAAATAAATAAATAATAACTGTTTTCGTGACTTAGCCATGGTGGCTTCCTGCTTGGGCCCCACTTGATAGACCATATGACAGCCATAGCTCCGATGTTCAGTTACTGGTTCTATATGACACACACAACCCAGAGACCTTTTATTTCCCTTACTCATCTAATATCAGCTTCATCATTTCAGCAGAATGGAGCATATTTAATCTATGAGAAAAATTCAGAGGAATCCTGAGGGCACTGGATGAGAACTACTCATCTATTATATGAAAACCACAATTTACTTATCCTTTCTACATGGATATCATTTCTACATGGGCAGGCAGGCAGCTCATGTCCACTTTTTGGCCATTATGAATGAAGCTGCCATGACCATCTACTAAGGTAAAACATATCCCTTTTGGATAGCCCTTTTGTGAATTACCTAGTTCTGCTTTTCAGTTTTGTTTTGCTTTTTGCCCATTTTTAATTGGTTGACCTATCTTTTGATTTTTTAGGAATTCTTTTTATCTCTTGGTATTTGTCCTTTGTCAGGTAAATGTGTTACAAACATTCTCTCTTAGATCGTGGCTTGCTTTCTCACTTTTTAGATAAGTTTATGGTAAATACTTTCAGCAAACTAAAGCTAGAAAAGAAGTTTCAGGCTGGGTGCAGTGGCTCACACCTGTAATCCCAGCACTTTGGAAAGCCGAGGCAGGCGGATCACTTGAGGTCAGAAGTTCGAGACCAGCCTGACCAACATGGTGAAACCCCATCTCTATTAAAAATACAAAAATTAGCTGATCGTGGTGGCAGATGCCTGTATACCAGCTAGTTGGGAGACTGAGGCAAGAGAATTGCTTGAACCTGGGAGGTGGAGGTTGCAGTGAGCCCAGATCGCACAAAAAAGAATTTTCCTAACTTGGCAAACTGTATCTACAAAAACAGACAGCTGACACTATACTTAATAGAGAAACAGTGAATGATTTTTCTCTGGGTTCAGAAAAACGTCAAGAAAGCCGTTAATACCACTCCTATTCAACATTCCATTGAAAGCTCTTGCCAGTGCAAGAGGGTTGAAATCTCTCAGCCTCAGTTTACTTCAGTATAAAATGGGGGCAATAAGTATACCTACCTCACCCAATTCTTGTACAAATTAAAGGGGATAATGGGTAATTCATGCCATCCTTGGCAAATTGTATTATTTTTGTGCCCAGTTATTCTTCCTGATAATAGAATTATACAACCACACCCTTTGCCATTTGATTGTATTGTTCCTTTAAATATAGGCAGAGTATACTTTCCCAACCTATTGATGGGCAACTGGGCCATGTTTTGGCCAATGGAATATAGTTGGAATTGACAATGTGCCAGTTTCAAACTGAATCCTTAAGAAAACCCATATGTTTCTATCATAACTATAGGTCTATGCCCTGGGTAGCCACTAATCTCTGAAAAAGAAACGTGTTCAACAGACCTGAACCCAATTTAGCCTGGTGCCAACCTCAGCCAATTGCACGAGAGTTGCAGCCGACTCACAGACCAAATGGCAAGGGAAGAAATACTTGCTCTTGTAAGCCACTGAGTTTTGAGATAGTATATTAAAAACCTTATTGCAGAAATAGCTGACAAATACATTTGGCATGTAATTAGTGTTTAATAAATGGCAGCTATTTAACTTATACCCCAGTTTTATAACCTGAAAATTAGGAATAATATTACAACATAGAGTTGTTAAAAGAATTAAGACATCTAATATACATGTAAAGCATTATATTTCTGAAGATGTACTCCAAGGAACATTAATTCAAAAGGAAATTAATAAGCAGTATCCTCTCAAAAAAGTTTTCTATGGTCAATTACATTTGGGAAATGTAGTAGGTAGAGTGAAAGAGGGTCCTTTTTGGCAGACTTTCATAAAGCCTTGTAAATGAATGAGCATTTTGAAACTCTAAGAAGAGGCAAAATATGAGACGTTACCCAAATAGATTTGACCAAGAAGACTTCACGGAGTCTAAGTGCCACATGGAGCCCATTTGGGGAAATACTGGTGTAACCCTTAATAAATGTCCATCAATAAACTTTATTCCATTAACTGAATTTTATATACCACGCATATTGCATTTTATATATTGAAACTATTATAATCAATATATGATGGCTAATATGTTCTGACTTGGCTTCTAAACATTTTTACCCTAACCATAGTAAGAAATATTTTACAAAATACAGTACACACATACAGCAATAGATTCTGTTTTCTATTTCATTCCATCTGTTTTTTTTTTTTTTTTTCTTTTTCTGAGACAGTCTCGCTCTGTCGCCTAGGCTGGAGTGCAGTGGCTTGATCTCAGCTCACTGCAACCTCCACCTCCCAGGTTCAAGCGATTATTGTGCCTCAGCCTCCCAAGTAGCTGGAACTACAGGCATGCACCAACATCCCCAGCTAATTTTTGTATTTTTAGTAGAGACGGGTTTTTGCCATGTTGATCAGGCTGGTCTTGAACTTCTGACCTCAAATGATCCACTCACCTCGGCCTCCCAAAGTGCTGAGATTACAGATATGAGTCACTGCGCCTGGCCCATTCAATCTTATTTTAAAAAAATACTGGTCTTGTTCCACAAAATCTATCTCCTGGCCTATGGATAGACTGCAAGCCACAATCTGAAAAACACTATATAATATGTATATAAAATATTAGAATAGAATATATACTTCTAATTTTCTTCCAATTCCTGGATCATATAACTTTTAGTGCTGAGTCCAAAATGGTTCAATTTATGTAATTATCCACTGTCTTTATTATTATTACATGCACAGATACCAGAGTAAGAAAAGAAAACTGTGCAAAAACAGGGAGAAAGAGCGCCTGGCGGTCCCATGGCAAAAGCCCCTCACAAGGCGGTGGCTCTACCTTCCAAAACCTAGTTACCCTGAAGAGTTGTCTTTATAATAAGAAATACAACATGGTATTTAGCTATGCAGGCTCCTAAGTCAGGCTGCCTGGGTTCAAATCTTAGGCTCTCTGCTTCCCAGATACATGTTTTTAGGGAAGCAACTTAACTCCTCTAAGCATCACTTTCTACATCTGTAAAATGAACATAAAAGCAATTTCCATCCCCGTAAGTATTAAAAGAGAAATGCAAGTTGAGTTTTCAGCAAATTCTTTCATGATTATCCTTGCATAAAACTCCTAGGAAGGAGCTTGTCCAGGCCTCAGGATTTGCCTTTCCTTAAAATCTCCAGCCTATAAGATGTGCAGAAATAAACCCAGAAAAACTGGAGACCAAGTTGGCTTCACCCAGACTTACGTGCCAGTTCCTAGAACAGTGCCTGGTGCCCAAGAAATAGTCACTGAGTGAATGAAGGTGCTTACAGCTCCCATCAAGTGTATCCATGAGGTACCAGCATTAAAAAAAAACCCAGTTTCGGAACTCACCAGTACGGCTCACGGGACATGGGCCAGAGTTCATGGCAGGCCTCCCTCATGGCCACGTGCCTGGGAGTGCGGAACCAGATATGGAATGGGAGATAAAGAAGCCAGCTCCAGATGGGAACTCTTTAGAAAATCCAACCTATGGCCCTGTTCATTAGTGAGTCCCAGCTCTGGTTTGTGGCACTTGAGACTATTATTCACAAGAGACTTTAGGCTACTCCTCAGTTTCTTTGCAAAGGGCTTTAATTGAAAACACATTTCTATGCCACATTTCTATACCACAAAAAAGCAACCCAGCCAGGGCTGTGGCTCCCCAAAGATGAGAAGTCATTTTCCTAGGCCATTAAGTTGCAGGTAAAATGAATGTGGATGCATCACAATGTCTGTGCCTGGGTCGCGTAGGTGTGTCTTCTGCATCTAGATCTTTGCGATTCTCTCACTTGGGTATGAAGACCTGGACCAACCAGCAGAATCCCAAAAAGAAATAATGAAAACAATAATCCCAGCACTTTGGGAAGACGAGGTGGGCAGATCACCTGAGGTTAGGAGTTCAAGACCAGCCTGGCCAACATGGTGAAACCTCATCTCTACTAAAAAGACAAAAATTAGGCCAGGTACGGTAACTCATGCTTGTAATTCCAGCACTTTGGGAGGCCAAGGAGGAGAGATCACCTGAGGTTGGGAGGTCAAGACCAGCCTGATCAACATGGAGAAACCTGGTCTCTACTAAAAACACAAAAATTAGCCAGGTGTGGTGGCGTATGCTTGTAGTCCCAGTTACTTGGGAGGCTGAGGCAGGAGAATCTCTTGAACCCAGGAGGTGGAAGTTGCAGTGAGCCAAGATCACTCCATTGCACTCCAGCCTGGGCAACCAGAGTGAAACTCCAACTCAAAAAGAAAATTATCTGGGCATGGTGGCAGGCACCTGTAGTCCCAGCTACTCAGGAGGCTGAGGCAGGAGAATCGCTTGAACCCAGGAGGCGGAAGTTGCAGTGAGCCAAGATCACTCCATTGCACTCCAGCCTGGGTAACACAGCAAGACTCCATCTCAAAAAAAAAAAAAAAAAAAAAAGAGAGAGAGAGAGAGAGAGAGAAATAATAAAAACAAATATAAGACTGGCCTTTGGCTTTTATATTAATAATAAATACCATGACCTACTCTTCCAGCACTCTGCATCTTAGCCCTCATACAAATCTGTCCAGATCAACACCACTGGCATCACTTGTTAGCTGAAGAAACAAAGACTCAGAGAGATGAAGGAATTACCCCAGGACACACAGTGAGAGAGTCAGATGTGAGATCCTCCAAGCTCAGATTCACTCTACTGCTCCCAGCTGCTTCCTGTCTTGAAATCCTGCATCCAGATGCAAGGCCCTCTGACCAAACATGAATCCACATCATCAGGGGGAAAAAAATGTACCTTTAATATCTGAAGTGAAAAGCCATCTCCTGTAAAAATTGCTTTCCACAATGGACCTGTCCAAGACCACCACCAATAGTGGAACAACTGCCCATCCCCATTCTGAAGAGTTCTGTGCTAAGACTCTGCAGTTGGCAAATGATTCTGTAATGGGCTGAATGGTGGCTCCCTCAAAATACATATCCATGTCCTAATCCTATTGAAACTTGTGTTGCTTTATATGGCAAAATATGTGATTAAGTTAAAGATCTAAAGAGAAGGGATATTTATCCAGGATTATCTAGGTAGGCCCTAAATACAAAACATGTATCCTTGTAAGAGCAGGGCAGAGGAAGCTTTGGAGCGGACAGAGGAGAACGCGATGTGAAGATGGAAGCTGAGACTGGAGTGATGTGGCTTCAATCCATGGAACGTCAAGGATTACAGGCAGCCACTGGATGCTGAAGCAGACACAGAACAGTTGAGCCTCCAGAGCCCTGGAGGAAGCTCGGCTCTACCACCACTTTGATTTCAGACTTGGTTTCCGAGGCTGTGCAAGGGCAAATTTCTGTTGTTTTAAACCACCACATTTGTGGTGATTCATTACGGCCGCCGCAGGAAATGTGCACCCGACTAATATGCAAACATCGTTGGCTAAGCCCCATTAGAGGCTGAAAGTGACATGGCTCCGTGGGTGAGAGTTATAGTTTCCCAAATATTGTTTCAGGGTCTCTTAGTAACGGAAAATCCATAGATGGACTCCTACAGATGGAATTAGAAGATGCTCAGTTTGAAAAGAAACTCTTGAGGTAAGAAGATATCAGACAGAGACAGAGAGGAAGTGCTGAAGAGCAAAGACTTGGTGGGCATTTGGGAAACTGGAGTTTGGGCTGCTGAGGACACAGGCCTGGGAGAAAGGAAGTTTCGTCTTGGGTGGAGAGATCCTTAAAGTACCAATGACGTGTTGTAAGGCAGGCAGGCATGTGACTTGGTGACCAATATTTTGAATTTTAGAGAGATTGGCACTCTGGCTGGGTGACAGCACAGGGACTGCCCCCTGCCTTTCTTCTGGCCTTTGTAACAAGGGTACTGAGTGACATTCCAGCATGGCCGAAAGGATGAAGTTGGTTACCACCACGCTGAAAGTTGTGAAAACACAAATTTAGAAGCCTCATGGAAAGTTTCCATTTTGCTGCTTCCCACAATATGGGTGTTGAGTTGGCCAACCTCTTTCCTGCAAAACATACATATTGAGCACCCCACTACGTGCCCGGCACTAAACCAAGACCCCAGCATACAGCAGTGAACACAAAAGCCACAATCCTGTCATCTTGGAGGGCTCTCCAGAGAAATGGGTTTCAACTGGAGGTCATTTTGCCCTCCGGGGGACATCTGGCAATGTCTGGTGAGGCTTCTGGCTGTCATGACCAGGGGGTGGGGGGAGGAAGGAGCAGGGGTGACAGGTTTTCTAGTGGGTGGAGGCCAGGGGTGTTAACCTACAATGCAGAGGTCAGGCCCCTACAACTAACAATTATGTGGCCCAAAATGTCATGAGTGCTGAGGTTGAGAAACACCATGCAACTGGAGTGACCTAAGCAGATGACAGCCACTTTCGTGATGGTAGTTAGCGGGTCAAAGGAGACCAAAAGACAGAGGTCTGGAAGAGCACACAGGAGGGAGATGATCAACCCTCGAGGGCTCGGGACCATTTCCCCAACAAAGGGATGTCTTCCCCAAGACCTGAAGCATAAGGGAAGTTTTCCAGGCAGGAAGAGCAAAAATGCTTTTAGGTAAGCTTAACTCCGTAGTCCAGCTAGAGAGGAAAGGGAGTGAGCCAGTGTGTGATGCAGGGGAGGTGGAGGAAACAAGGAGGTCCTCTGAAAGGACCATCCCCTCACTTCTGTTTTGGAGGGACAAGCCGTCTTTATTACGGGAGGCGGCAAACTTAGTGTTAGGAGCAGAGGCCCGGAGACAGATCTGAGTTTAAATCCCAGCCCCACCACCTCCTGTGTGGCCTTGAACAAGACACCTAAAACTCTCAGTTCCTAAATCCATTTTCGGAAAATGAAGCCGAGGGCGGTGAGGGAGAAGAATGTCTACCTTAGGAGGTAGTGTTAGGATTAAATGAGAAAATGCACAGAAGCGGCTTGGCACACTGCCATGAATAACAGATACCATTCTTATTTGTGTTTTCAAAGGTCACTTGGCTCAGTGTGCAAAATAAAATGAGGAAGGACAACCAGAAACACTCCTCCCTGGGAATACAGAGCAAAGCAAAAACAAAACGCCGAGATTTTACAGAAAAAAAAACTTGCTAGAGGAAAGCAGTTTCCGAGGGGCTTTTAAGTCCTCGATGCGACACGGTGGTCAGGTTAAGTAACCACAATGGCAACATGAACAGTCCCATGCCCATTGAAATCATCATCCTTTGAAGGTATAGATGTCCTAGATAAATGGAACAATGTGTCCATCCATCCAGCTAGTCAGCAAGAGAAATGAAGTCCAGCAGAAACCTTAGGAAGATCTGCATTGTGGCCCCTGCGCAGTGATGGGGACGAACTCGCACTCTCAAAAGTTTTGGTACAGCCCGAAAACTTGGATCCCACATACAGCAAGACCCTTTCACACACACCTTTCAACTTGATCTAATTTTCTAAAAAGCTGCTTGCTTAATCATCGCTCACTGCTGGAGGAGGTGCAGTTTGACACCCTTGCATCTCTTGGAAGTTAGCTGCTTTCATGTCCATGACCCTTAACTGGTAAGGATGTGCTTTCTTTTCTTTTTTTGAGACAGAGTCTTGCTCTGTTACCAGGCTGGAATGCAATGGCATGATCTCAGCTCACTGCAATCTCCACCTTTCAGGTTCAAGCGACGCTCCTGCCTCAGCCTCCCAAGTAGCTGGGACTTACAGGTGGGCGCCACCATGCCCAGCTAATTTGTGTATTTTTAGTAGAGATGGGGTTTCACCATGTTAGCCAGGTTGGTCTTGATCTCTCGACCTCATGATCTGCCCTCCTCAACCTCCCAAGGTGTTGGGATTACAGGAGTGAGCCACCATGCCCTGCCAGGATGTGGATTCTTAAGTGCACTATTAGTGGACTAAATCTCATTCATTAGAATTAAATTCTTTCTGCTTGATACTGTGAGAGGATGAGGAGGATATGTCAGAGCAACTAGTTTATAGCCTCCCAGAAAGTGCCATTTGCTCTGTAACTGTGCTTTCAACAATGAACTACTGGGGATGGCACAGTGAAATACTACAGAAGCCACACACTGAGGGTCTCCTTTTATACTGATCATCTTCACGGCAAATGACACATTACACAAACCAGATCACAGGGTACGCCAAATGGGCCTCAAGGATGGAAGGGAGGGATCAACCCCTCAGAAGAGTCCAAGACCACGCTTCGGTATCTCAGTCATCGCCCACACACTAACCGCATGGTCTTAGGTTCCAACCTGGGAGTACATTGTTCTTGATTATGGTAGGTCCAGTTTTCCTAGAGATAAAAATCCAAATCACAAAAACAAGTGACCAGCCTTTATCTGCACATACTAAGTTGCTTTTATTAATCCAGAACGGCATGCTACAGATACTGTACAGCATGAACATTTATTCATTACAAAAATGGCTTCCAAACCATTAAAAATGAACTTGGAATAAGAGCATAAAACGGAACAGTAACATCACAACTGTTAGGAAACATTCAAAGTATTCACAAAAAAATGTTATAGTTAGCATTTTAATAAACCAGAGAAAAATCGGAGACAGTTTTACAATCGCTTCATGTCAACTACAATGGCACTGAATGAACAGGTTTCAGCTTTATACAGCATTTTGCAACATCAACAT
This sequence comes from Cheracebus regulus, assembly GCA_963574635.1. Taxonomy (NCBI): domain Eukaryota; kingdom Metazoa; phylum Chordata; class Mammalia; order Primates; family Pitheciidae; genus Cheracebus; species Cheracebus regulus. The sequence continues at coordinate 232,106 of CAUYQU010102852.1, read as the reverse complement.
GCCTAGGTTTTTTTTATTTTTAAAGGTTGCTGCCTACTCGTATGTAATATGCGTACATAAAAGCAGCAGCTGGTTTTTCATTTAAGAGTAATCTAATATACAGAATTTTGGCCCTTAAGGGTTTATACCTCTTCATTTAAAATGCTTTCTGGACAATCTGCTACCAAACACATTTTGTTATAGGTGACATTAAAACTACATACAAACCTACCTATGTAACATCACAGCAAAACATGATGAACAAAAATTACAGCATCAAAAAGAGGGAGAAAGCTAAATTCACTGAGAATTTTGGCACGTAAAGTTTTGCACACGGTCAGTCCAGGTCCTAAGGGCGCAGGGCGGGGCATCCCACTGGAAGTTGAAAGGGGAAACGCAGACGTTCCCACTGCTGCTCAGACAGTGTCGCTAAAATTCCCTCACTCATTTTCAAGTCTTGTTTTATGTAATGGCTTTTAAAGCAACTTTTGTTAATGCTACTGATCCTTAATGCAACTATTAATGTCCATTTTGTGACATCTGGGTTTCATACAGCAAAAAAAAAAAAAAAAAGAGAAAAAGAAAAAAAGTCAAAAAGGGAAACAAAAATATATATACACATTTTATATATATAAACTTAAAAACCTTGTACAAATGAGTTGTTATATATAAGATGCTTATGCTAAGGGGGAAAAAAACTTTATACAGTTTCAAGAAAAAGGAAAACATATTTAAAAAGGGACAACATACAGGTACAACAAGCAATCTCTAAAGCAATAAATACTACTGGCCCAACAGCATTGTGATTCTATTAAGTGTTGAGTAGCATCCCCTCCCCCCAAAAGAACAACACCATGGAACAAGGTATATTAACACATTTTAACCCTTTGTTTCTGTACATTTAAACAATAACAAGTAACATCACAATAAAAGTTGTTTCACACAGAAAAAAAAAAAAAAGGAAAGTAATGGCGCATTCATGGTGCCCTTACAGTTTAAAAACCAGATGTAAAATGATTGGTTCGCAAGCTCGTATTTAATACAAATAATACAGAACCAACTTCTTCTGGAGGGCTGCTTCAAAATTGCTTTTTTTTTCTTTTTGTTTTTTAATCAGTCTTTTAAAACTAAGCTATCCGAACTACATAACAGTTATGTATATATATATATATTTTAAACGCTACAAAGACTTTAAACAGCTGTTGATAAAAATTTTGGTAGAATCATGAGGTTCTTCTCTCATCTACATATTTAAAAGGAGAAATTGAAATAAGAATGGGTCAAATATTGACCAATGAACTCGATAAACATCAACTAATGTAGCCACGTGGCACAAAATTAAGGGAGTACAAAACAAAACCTTTCAAGGTGGGGGTGGGGGGGCAAATAAAGAAAAGCGAAACAAAACCACCAACAAAGCAACGGAGGCTCACGACGCTAAAGCTATTCTAAAGACTTGGTGACGAGCGACAGCGGCTGGGGCTGCGTCCCGGCCAGGGAGCTGTGGGAATGTAAGGAAGAAGTCGACGGCTGTGCAATTGATGAGAGGGCAGCAGGCTGCAGAGCGGCGGGGGGCAGGTCCAGGGCCCCGTTGGGACAGAGGGCAGAGGCCTTGTTGGTGGCCTCAGCGAGCAGAAGGGCGGGCGGCGGAGGCATCGTGGACAGGTGGGCCAGGGGGTCAGGCTTCAGGGACAACGACAGAGGCTGGGTCTGCTCAGTCTGTGACTTGGCGTCTCGGGGAGGGGAGCCTAGCAGGTTGGGGGAGGGAGGAGGCGAATCTAGTAAGCTTCCATCTGAAGAGGGTGGGCTGAGGCAGCTGCCTTCACCTTGTATGTAGCGAACGCACTTTTTTTTTCTCCTAGAAACAGGGGAGAGAGTTATCTGTGAATAGAAGGCACAGATGCCAAGGGAGAGAGTTACCTAACGCTCACACCCAAGCTGAGGTCACCTAAAGGATGTCCCACAGAGGTGGCACGCCCAGTGGTCTGAGGACAATTATGGTGGCGCCCCTGGGGGTGAGTCGCTCACTTCACGGTGCCCAGATCTAAGCCCACATTGGCGAACCACATATTTCAGAGTCCAAACTCTCTACCTGCTTCCTCCAACCCCCACTAAACACCCACAGCCTCACCCTGCTCAAATGTACAAGAGCAGGGTGGAGGTGGCCACCTGCAGCCGATGGCACCTAATTGCCAGAAAGTGGCTTTGTCCAAATTGAAATGAACTGAAAAGCTCTTCTGGCTTAGTCAGTCCCTCACTTTCCCATCAGGTTTCCTCAGCCCTCCACCCTCATCCCCACCACTACCACCCCATCCCCCAATGATGTGTGTGTGTGTGTGTGTGTGTGTGTGTGTGTGTGTGTGTGTGTGTGTGTGTTTAAAAGAGAAAGACAGAGCTCCTTCCCCAGCTGCCTCGTATCAATATGAAACCCTCAAAATGCTCAGTTGAGCCCACATAGCTGAAGGCAGAGCTAGCAAGAGGCTTAAAGGTTTTAACACACCACCACCATGAGGCTGCTGGCGCCCAGAGAGCTTTTGGGCTTGTCTGTTAAGAACCACACCAAATCAAGAGAGGTCAGAATCAGGTGAGAAAGGAGGAGGGGAAACAAAAATAAAACAAAATAAACTTAAAAAAAAACAAAAACAAAAACAAAACAAAAACCACCAAAAACAGGTAGAAGAGGATAAACAAAGGTGGGGGAGGGGGAAGAATAAGAAAAACAGAAAATGATTCAAAGGAACGAGAATAACTGGTTGTATGGCCTGCAGGTTGTGGATTAAATTAAGATTCAAACTTGATTTTTTTTTTTTAAGATTTGGGGTTTTCCCCTCCCCCACCCCGTAGTGAGAAGGTTGGAAGGAGAGACGGTGAGGATGGGATGGATGGAGGGGGGTCCTGCCCTTGTCAATCGAGGGTGCAGCACAAGCTCGTCACCAAGAAGTGACGACAAAGAAGAAGTGCCAGGGAATCGCAGCATGGACCTTCCTGGGTTGGGGTTATTGTGATTCGTGTTTAAACCAGAAAGACTAATTTTGCCCTGCACCAAAACCAGCATCTCCCCTCTTTACTACTTGTTCATGTAAGAAATCGGAATGAGAATTTCAGAGCCTTTCTTGCTTAGCATCAAAGGATGAGGTCGGGGAAAATCAACTCAAGAAATTGAGCATGTGACTTCAAAGCTTCTCCTCCATTAATCCCAGTCTGATGGGATGGTATTTGGTAAAGAAAGGTGAGCTTGGGGATCAACCCCACTAATGCTATAAAAATAATGCAGAATCCGGAAGTGTGCCCATCTAAGGACCCTAGAATATTGTCAGAACCATGGCTGATAACACTCCAACTAGAAACACGTGTGTGAGCGCTGGCCAGCTTCCTGCCACTGGAAGCAACTAAGATGCTGCCTGCTTGAAGGCAACCACTGTCAGACGATGTCACTGGCCTTGGAAAGGAAGGCTGTGCTGAGTTCCTCCTCTTGGTCTGTGCCCCACAGCTGTCTAATCGTGCCCCTCTGTGCGTGGGGTCTGGGCTCAGCAAGATGGCAGGAAGGCAGGAAGGAGGGGAGAGGTGGAAGGGAGCATGCTCAGTCCTCCCTGCCTCCCAGAGGCCAAGATTCATGGGGGCTAGTGGCCTCAGGGTCTGTCTGTTCCCCTCTGGGTCAGAAGGAACTCTAGGGGAGCAAGCACCACCCCCTCTCACCCTCAATTGGGCAAGGTTCCTCTTTCTCCCTGGGAGAGAGTAAATAGACTACGGGTTCTGCTTCCATCCCAGAAACCAAGATAAATAATTAAGTCTCTCAGAGTTTTAAACCACCTTAGCCTGCAGATCAAAACATGCTCAAAAAACTAAGATGTCCATGCATTTTAAAAATGGGAGAAGGTAGGGATTGGGGGTGGGGGGAGGGCATAAGCAAAACTGAGAAAGCAACAGAGAAAAACAGAGAGAAGAAAGGAAATGGAGAAAGAGAGAAGCGGGGAGAACAACCACGAGGACCAGGGAACAGCATCAAGCAGCATTCCATGCTATATTACGGAAGAGGGAAAAGATGGGAAAAGCAACTTGGTGGGCTCAAAACAGAATCTTGTTAAAATGTCCACAAATGTCAAATGAAACTAGAAACCTCGTGTGGCAAGCTAGGAGCCCTGATTGGCTAGGAACGTTCTGGTGCTTTCCTCAGCCCTCCCACCCTCCTTATATCGTGGAAGTTTCCAGATCATAGGAATGAGAAGGGCATCTGCAACACAGGACATGAAGACTATGGCGACAGAGTGATGGTTCTTCTAAGGTGGCTGAGCACAGGGCAGTTGGCATACACACACATTTCTGACGAGTCAGAAAATGCCTCGGTTGGCAACTGCTTTTCTTTTTTTTTTTAAGTACATTTTGTCCTATGAGTTTTAGCATCAACCCAGGGGTGGCCATAGCCAAGTTAAAAGGAAAAGTTGAGGCAAAAGGGGGCAGGTAATCCATACTCTTAGCACCCTCAACCTAGGGTTCATCTTGATTCAGAGGGATGGCCTCTTAAAAACCCCATTCTAGCTTCCTATTTATTCTGAAAGGAAACTAAGGGTTCTTCCTAATCCTGTTTTGGAATAAAATCCTCAAAGGACAGCAGAAATGCATTTGCTAATCATTCCATCTTATAGAAAAGTCACCAATGAAGAAAAATGTCCACTGGGAAAGTTTGAACACTGCTGAGACTGGAAAGAAAACCAAGTAGAGACGGGGGCCTGGGAAACTCTGGTGCCTGGACCAGGGGCTCAGCATCTACAGCAGAAATGCTGTTGTATTGACCGTCAGCCCCTCCAAGATACATTTTAGAAAATCATGCTGCTAAAACAGGAAGCAGCTACAAAGGTTTTGGGTTGGCAGATTTTTTTTTTTAGTATCAATAAAATTCTGGTCTCTGAAGATACACCTAGGCGGTAAGCAAGGTGTAAGCTATGCCCAAGTAGGGGATGTGTATTTGGGTCAATGTTAGGAATAATTTCCAAAAGAAAAAAAAAGTCTGACTTGCGGCAACTGCTTCCAAAACAAAAACAGGATTCATAAACCACCACCCACCCCCATTAATAAAATAAACAAACCAGGTACCTGAACCGGCCTTATTGTGAGGTGTACACAATAGTGTCAGTTGTACATTTCTACAGATCATGAGAAACCCTCTCTTTTAGTGACCCCTGTGGTTAACCAGTCACTGGCCATGGCAGGGTATCCCAGAACAGGCTTCCACAGCTAGTTATCTTCCCATCTGGTACAAGTACAATTGTGACAAATTCACTGCTTAACAGAGTCCCTGTCCTCCCTGGCTCTTCCTAATTAAATACCTAATGTCCTCCAGCAACTTTATCGCAAAACTCCTTTCTGTTGTGCAGAGAAGACCCCAAGACTGTGTCAAAGGGACATGTGTCAGCTCTGTGAACACCACCATCTCACAGAATGCCTGGGGAGTTCCTCTCCTGCCGGGTGTTGTACTACACCCCCAAATCCCTCATTCCACAGGCAGAGGGCTGTCTGTGTGGCTCCCTCTCCGTGAAGACTGTCAGGCCCTTTCTCCTCTAACGTGTGCTGGGTCAACAGGAGGCACTTCACCCATCTCTCATATTGGCATCAGAGAAGGGGGGAAGAGACACAGGAGACTCGTGGGCATGCACGAATGGAATGCACATCTGATCTAACGTCTAAACACGGAGCACATGGCAGAGTCATGGAGGGGAGGGACACGTGACGAGGGAGGCACTACAAACAGGGAAGCGTGTTTGGGGTGTTGAAATACCTACCATCATAATATTCCAAATTCAAAGACTGCTTGTATCAGAACAAAGAAACAACAAATTTAACCAAAGGTGGTCATTAAAGGAAAGGGAATGAGACAGGAGCTAGTTGGTATCCCTCCACCAAGAAGGAAGTACCTACGCTTTCCCTGAGAACACAGGCTGGATGGAGACCTGCAGGTGGAACGTGGGTGCTTAATTTGGACCCTTCTGGGCTGTTCTGATTGCTTTTGGAACCAACGCTCTATACGTACATATATCTGGTTAATTCTGCAGGCCTAGTGACACTGCAGTCTGAGGCCGCATGACTCACTGCTTGCAGCCCCTTTAGCTGGTGCATGCCGTTCAATGCCACGCTTCTTTTTCAGCACTGTAAAACAATGTCAGCTAACCAAGCTCCTCTGTACAGACAGGTGGTTTTTAAACATAAAACAAAACCAAAAAGGAAAAAGAAAAAGGGAAAGAAGCAGCCTACCCCAGAGCCCTTCTCTGTGTGTCTCGACTCTAAGTGCATGGGGATGCAACTGCTGCCACGTGTTAAAGCATTTGAACCTTTGGAAATGGTGGCTCTCTATGCTCAGTACCCGGGCCACCGAGGCATTTATAGGGCCGGGCCAGCTCCAGGATGCTGGCTTTCAAAGCAAAAAAGATAAGTGCCCCTCCTTGTTTGTTAAGGCTGTGGTCTCAGTACTGCCACCAGGGATATATTATTCACGAGAGCAGGGAGGGGGAAGAGAGCAAGAGAAAGTGGGGAGAGGAAACAGCATAAAATTAGCAAGGAAATTTTGAAGAATGAGGATCATTAGTCATTGATGCCGGAGGGGAAGTAGATGGGAACGAGGTCAAAATAAATTGTCAAGCTAAAGTACCGGAAGGACAGAATGCTTTGATTTTCCCAAAGGCCTCGCAGTGGTAATATACCTGCATGGTTTGCACCATAAAGTCTGTCGGTCAAGCCCGAACAGTGCCCGACACTTCTTTGGAGTATTTGCATCTGTTAGCATAAGGTAAACACAAAAAATACAACACAATGGTGGGTCGTGCTCAGTTGGATGTGAAATCTCAGCTACAGTTTCCTTTTCTTCTATAACACCTTGGTTCTACTTGATAACCTTCCCTCACCAAGGACATGAAAGGAAAGGACTTCTATGAGTCAAAAGAAAAAATAATATAAAACAATAAAACATACAGACAAAAAACAACAACCAGAAACCAAAAACAACAATGAAAAAATAAATAAATAAAAAGAGAGAGAGAAGAGGAGGGGAGAAGGTGACGTCATTTGCTTCTACCTAGGCCAGGATTCCCGATCCTGGGCTGTCGCAAGGAAGGGGGGTGGGGCGGCGGGAGGTTGGCAGGTAACATTTCCTGGGAGGGGGCGCACTAGGGTTTGCTGTCGCTGACCCGAGGAGGCACGAGCGATGCTGTTTTACAGTGGCATTTTGGCTAGCAGCAGCAGGAGAACAAGCACATCCCTCATAGAGCCCATACACTTGGCAGTGTCCCACTCCCCTGTGTCTCCTGAGATCCACACACAGAGCTACAAAGCAACAGGCCAGAGAAGGGGGAAAGGACCGAATAGACCAGCTGCAAACCAGCACAGCGAATCTGGGAAACTATACACACCTGCAAGGGCCGCACCAGTTATTCTGTTGATCAAGGCCAAAGCGCGCTCGGCATTTCTTAGGAGCGCTCAGGTCTGAATGAGTTCAAGAGAGAAGCGAGCAGAGGAGAAGGAGGAGAACGTGGGAGAAAGGGAGAGAGAGAGAGAAAGAGAGAGGGAGGGAAGGGGGGGAAGAGAAAGATACAAATAAGAAAAAAATAAAAATAAAAAAGGGAATAAATCAATGACCTGGTTACTAATTGCAAAATATTGACTTTCGTTTTTTAACTTTCTTTAATAAAAAAAAAAAGGTAAAAATCACATTCTTATTCAACTTTTGAAATTAGCTGTTGCAAATAAAGCTGCAGTATCCCTTCTTTAAGGACTGTCTCTCAGATTTGGTTCGAGCTGACAAAGGGAAGTTAGATACCAAAGAACTCACTCTATTTAATATTTTTCCTCTTTTAGTTCTGTTTTCCTTTTTTCCTCTCAATTTTTTTTTTCTTAAAGAAGAAAATAAAGCGAAGGAGGGAATTAAGTTTGTAACATGCTTTTTTCTTCTCAGAATACAATAGTTTAAAAAAAGAAAAAAAAAATACAAATAAAAACAGAACAAAACGAAACAAAATAGAAAGAAATAAAGAAAGAAAAGGGTTGTGGTACTGGGATATTGCAGCTTTTGGAATGTTTGTCTTTTTTTTTAAATCTATTTTCATTAATATTAAGAGAGGAACAGATAAAGGTAAACAGGCTGTGTGAAGGAGCTGTTAGGAGTTAGTTAGAAGCTCACAGCAGCATTTAAGCAGGCACAGTCAGTAAAATGCTAGTGGATTTGCAAATTATGAGCAGAAAAGCAAAAGGAAGAAAAAAAACTAAAATAAAATAAAGCAAAGGAAAAAATAATCATACTGCGGATGCATGCTTGCGTGAGAAAACTTAGTGGGAGCAATGAAAAAAATGCCATTAGATTAAGGAGGTTTATTACTGAATTCCTTCCATTTTTTTTTAACCAGTCTCTTTTAAAGAAATACTGCATATTCAATTTGCACAGTTAGTTCAACTCTAAATCACTGTCATCACTGCTTAAACAACTGTTATGGGAAAAATAAATAAACAAAACAAAGGTTAAATTAAATTAAAAAAATAAAAACAACAGAAGCAACTGAAAAAAAAATCTACTGAAACATACAAAACCGTGTTGATGGTCATTTTAAAGAATGTTCAAATGTCATACGTGTTTAAATGTTAATAAAACTATAATGGCAAGGAAAATTAAAAAACAGTTTATCAACTATTTTAATGACTCAAAATGACATTAGCACCTGTAATCGGAGGAAGTGAAAGGCAAGGATTTAGGAAACATTCGCTGTGTTCTGAAAAAAAAGAACAAATTATACAAAGCCTTCAAAATTTTTGTTTGTTTTGTTTGTAAAAGCCTGGCCTTCTCCAAGGGACCTCTGAGATTGCCTATGCAGTATTTCTAATTTCTTCTAGAGAATGACAAACCTCCTTAATTTAAAATGGGTGTAATTTACCACTGTAAAGGCATGCATCAGAACATTCAGGAACAGCCCAGTTAATATCAAACACTCACACACACCCCCTCCTACGCCCCTAGGCCCCGCCCCCTCCTCATCCCTTCTCAGGCACATACAAAATAAGCAGACTGTATAAACCCCGGCATAGGCATGCCTACCACTTGCTCTCCAGTTACAGGCTTTGCAGTTATTTAAAAATACATTCCACTAGAATTACAATGTGCTTTTCATGCAACAATGGATGTTACTAGCTTTAAAAGGGCAATCATAAAGCAATTAATTAAAATGCATAAACAAAAAAGGCTGGCTAAGATGGGTTCCCCCACAATGTCCTGGCCTTGAATTTCTCCTGCCTCCCCCAGATGAAAGCCTAGCATAAAAGGGTGGTCCTCGGGCTACAGCTCCTTCCTCTAACCTGATTATTGTGACTTACCATTGGTCTCTCCCGGCTGCTTGTCCCTTTTCCTCTTCTTCTTCTTCCCCTAGATGAACAGACGAAACACAGGAATTATTGCAGGAAACAGATGAGAGAAGAGTGTCTGAGCGCACCTGGCAGGAGAAGGCAGGAGGAAGTGACCACGCTGCCATCTCCATCCACATCAGCCTCCCCTATTTGTCCAACGTCCGACTCCTTTCAAGCCAAATGCCCTTTCATTGTAATGCAGCTGGAAGGACATATGCTTCTTGAGAGAAGAGAAGGGATCGGCAGGTGGTGAAGGAAAACTCTTATTTCTCACATACCTATGTCCGCTGTCAAACCTGACCCACAGCATTTGATCCATAAAAGGGAAGGGAGGACTACACGAGGCAGATTCAGAGCGGAGTGGGATGACGGCAATGCAAGCAGCCTGAGATCCCATCTTTGAGGAGCATATGACGACGGTCATGGCTGCACAAGCTTCAACAGCTGCCCTGCCTGACCTGCTCACATCTCTTACTTATAAAAGCCAAAGGGTCCCATTCTGAATGAAGAGAATGAAAGCTTTAGCAGGGGCTTCTCTTAGAGCTGGTTTTTAAAGATGGTAGAGAAAGGGGTGAAATAGAACCGGGGATCATCTGGGCTCCTTTCACAACTGCTGAGTGGGCCGGGCAAGGTGGCTGATGCCTATAACCCCAGAACTTTTAGAGGCCGAGGCGGGAGGATCCCCTGAGGTCAGGAGTTCAAGACCAGCCTGGCCAACATGGCAAAACCCCGTCTCTACTAAAAATACAAAGTTAGCCAGGCATGGTGGTGCACGCCTATAATCCCAGCTACTGAGGAGGCTGAGGCAGGAGAATCACCTGAACCCAGAAGGCAGAGGTTGCAGTGAGCCAAGATCATGCTATTGCAACTCCAGTAGGGCGACAAGAGTAAAACTCTGTCTCAAAACAAAACAAAACAAAAACCGCTGAGTGGACATCTATAAGAAAGAAGACGTTCCCTCCATTCTCTTCTACCTGACATAATGAGGATGATACCACTCCTACCACAGATGGCTCACACATAATGAGTGTATGCCAGGTGCCAGGCACGATTCACAGATGGACTCATTTTAACCTTCACAACAACCCCCTTCAACAGGTTTCACAGAGGGAAAAACTGAGGCCCACCAGAGTTAGGTAACTTTGCCAGGGTCACACATTTAGCAAGTGGTGGGGACAGGAGAGCGCTCAGGTGGTCTTGGCTCCAAAGACCTCAACCACAATGCTCTGCTCCCTGCGGGTTCAATGCCCAGCCCTCCAAGGAAGCTCTCTCTTTCTGTGAGGGGTTTAGGGGATGCACTGCATGGAGTCATTCATATTCTCCAACCTGATACTCCTTGGTATCCTGACGGTCTGCTCGAGGTGACAGATATGAAAAGAGACTGGGAATTCAGGAGAGCTGACTGCCTCATTCCAGATTGGACTAGTTCTCCCTCCCCTCCTATCCCTACCAACATGAAGCACCTGCCGGGTACACATCGAAATGAAATGGCCTTACTCTTCTATATGTTTCAGAACAGCTAGAAGTTGCCTTTGCCTAAAGCTTTTCTCAGTATGTTGATGTCAACTCAGAAGAGAAAAAGACAACGACAGGTAGAAAGAAACTGGAGAACACGTTAGTCTCTGTTGGGAGACCCTTGAGGAGGTGAGGTTACCAAGCCTAGGCTCCAACCCAGGGCTGAGGGTCATCTGCTGTAGAGATGGCATATCTTTTCTCTGAGGTCAAGAGGCCTGTGCCACTAAGAGCTTTGTTTTGGCCTTCCGTCCAGGGTTCTAGTTGAAACGTGTTATGTTCCTTCGTATACAATTTCTTTTAAAAGGACTTCATGTGCTTTATCATGAAGCTGGCATCTCATGGGCCAGCAATGCACCATCTCCATGGCCGCGCCTCTCCCACATGAGGGGCAATGTGCCACCTGGCTGTCCTGAAACAGGCAAGGGGAGCATAGTTTCAGTTCGTCTAGGAACCTGAAGTATTCATAAAGACTGGGCACAGAAATGTTTTAACTTCAGGGACTATCAGCATCCACATACCCGAGGGCTTCTCAGCCATGTGTGAAAAAGTGTCCCCATTTCCAATTCCTTGCAATATACTGTGAAGACATCTGAAAATTCCTCTACCCATGAGGAAGCTGTCCCTTTAGGATATAGCATGGAGATGGTGACTCCTGAAGAAGTTGTCATTTAGACTCAAGGCTTCTGGAGGACAGGGACTACGTTTTAGTAAAAAGACGAGAAAGTGGATAAGCCCTACTCTCAGTGAGGAGGGAGGTACATCTCCAGGGAGGTGGCCTCCCTACTACCCCTTTAAATGTAACAAAAGAAAGAAAGGGCCATTATAATATAGGGTGGAAGAAAAGAAACTCAAGTGAGAAAATGGCATAGGACCTATATCCTTTACCTGAGGTAGAAGGGTTAGAAGGAAAATCATGCTGAATTCAATCCCAGGGTTAGTTATTACTATGGGACCCAAAATGTTTTCTCTCTGGCTCTAGAGCACGTGCCAAGTCTGATAATCCAAATGTGACTGTTGCACTCAATTCTGTTTTCCTAAGGTAGAGGTATAAATGCTTCCGTTACCAGTTGGCTGGAAGAGCAGGAATGTGAAAGAGGCATGAGGTGAGCTCAGGAAATATTTTCCAGAAGAATCTTTTGGAGTTTACAATGATCAAAGTAATTTATAGAAATGCTTATGTCAAGTTAAAAAAAAAAAATACAAGTAAGTTGCTACCACATTCAAATCCATAAAAGCTTCAATGCTACGGTTCTTACCCGCAGTGCTTCCTAGCACATGAAAGGGAGGAGTGTGAGTGTGTATTCACACCCATGTGTAATGAGCCATTGTAATTGGAATCTAAGTACCTCTTACAAGAGATTAAGTTTCTAGAGTCCTAAATCCAGATTTCTAAACCTCAGATCGTCTCAGGAGTTCCCTTATTATACCAAACCATCTTCCAAATTTAAAACTGAGCTAAAGTCATTTCGAGTGCCTCACAGCCCTTCTGAAACCCAGAAAATATGCCACAAAAAGCCTCAAGCAATACTTGCTCTAAATGACTCCCAGGCAAGTCAAACACAGTATTCGTTTGAAGCTATCACAGTCTGCCTTGTACCTTTGTGGAGATTTCACCCTGCACAACTCCAGGGGGCACCATTCACACAGACCCCAGTGTAGATGACATACTCTAGAGTTGTGCAGTGCACGCCCTGCACAGCTGCACATGAAGGCTCTACTATGACCCAAAATATCTATTGGCAATACGATCTCTATAGAGAAGCTGAATTCCTCTCTGTGGTATCATTCTAGATTACTCAAAGAATTGGGTCTGTAGCAGGTAGAAGCTCAAGATGAACTCTAAGAACTTCTGACCCGAAACCAGGAGAGCGGCTATCCTGAAATGATATGGCTGCGTGGAGGCTATGGAGCCTGCCTGCTGCTGGAAATCTCCACCTCAGGGTCAGGTGGGGGTGAACAGCAAGCCTGTGGGAGGGCATTTACTTTCTCATCCTCTTCCTTTCAGCTCCAGAAGAAAGGCTTCCCCACTGCACACATGCTGGGGACAAACGGAAAGGTCCCAAGCAGTGAAGACCCTGTGCAAGCCCATCTGTCGGCGACAAGGGCTCTTAGCAGAGCACACGTGCCATCCGAGAGGTGCCAGCACTCCTTCCTGATTCAAATCCCAGAAGGAACAGTCTAGCGCTGCCAGCTAAGGGCAGCACAGCCTGGAGAAAGATGGGCAGGGGCACCTCCCTTCTCCCTCGTCTACACGGCAAGCATGGATTTAAACGTATGAGAAGAAAGAGGAAGGAAGCGTGAAATCGGTCAGCAGAGCAGGCAGGAGCAGCCCCTCCTTGCGATCACCATATGCCCGCAGATGTTTGCGATTTCCTGGCGGATGCTATGTTCTGAGGGAGTAAAGACGTCCGTTTTAACTCTGAATCCCTGTAACAACTTGTGCACAGTAAGTGCACCCTTAATTCAGTAATAATTTAATGACCTCAACCCCTATACATAGAGCTGCTTCACCACAGACGATGCTAGCGGGAGAGTCAAAAGCAACTGGCAAAGTACCCATCCACAGCTCCATGACATCAACAGGAAGGGGCGAGAGGCCTGTGCCGGCCTTAAGATAAGTTTTGGCTTTCCCTAAGAGTGGATGGCAAAATCCCTTCATGGAACCAAATGTCAAGAGGCATTTCATCCATCTGGAGATGAACGTGCCCAGAACTGGAGTTACTGGTCAAAATGCGGGCACGTCAAACACGGTATTCATTTGAAGCTATCACAGCCTGTCTTGTACCTTTGTGGAGATTTCACCCTGCACAACTCCAGGGGGCACCATTCACACAGACCCCAGTGTAAATGACCCCAGCAGTGGTGAGAAGTGACAGAAGTCTCCGGAGGACAGTGCACTCATGGGAGGAGAGGAATTGTGGGGTCACAACCACTGCAATTAGTAAAAATCATCATCCCACAGTGTTTCCTACAACCCAAGAGAGGAAGGCAGACCCTGCAGCCCACGCAGAGCTCAGGAACACACACACCGTAACACACCTTTCCCTGCCCCTGCTGGGCCCAGAGTCAGTTCATGCATCCTGCCAAAGGCTGACTTCTTCTGGCTGCTTTCAGGGATACTCCCTTCATGCACCTCTCAGGATGAAACAGGCTTCTAACTTCTATTGCACCATGGCATAAAGCAATAGTTTTCTTTTTCCTGCTGAAAGGGCTGGGAGGAATTAAACTCTCTTCTTCCATAACTACCCCCTAGTCTTCCCTAGAAGACCACACCACTGATCACTGCTGAGGAGCCTGAGGAACCTAATCTGGAACATAAGGTCCTCTGGGTTTATCCTAGAGCCCTGCCTTCTCTAAGAAGTGGACAAGTGCCAAATCAACCTCATTGGTCCCGAGCTGCAACACTGGGACCACAGCCTCCTCCCTCCGCCCTGAGGAATCACTGTGAGCTGACATACCCGTCCATACTGGAAGCCCCTCCCTGCAGTTTGGTGATCCAGAAAGATGCTACCGGTCCCCAAAGTGGGCAGACTGGACTGTCCTGAGGCCCACCCCAGTCAAGTTGGCAGGTCCAGTTCTCTTTGTCCAAACAGACGCACAATACAGCTCTACAGACTCTAATCCTAAGGAAAGTGATCCACCTACATAGTTATCCCTCGCAGACCAGCCGGGGTACAGTTGCATATGAAGCTGTCGCTCCTTCCGGGCCAGCTCGTAGTATTTTGCTTGCTCTTCTCTGGACAGTGCATGCCACTGGAGGGGATACGGAGTGCAGACAAGAAAGACACAAACAAAGAGAAGAGCATGAAAAAGCATCACATACGACGTCAAGGGCAGGGAATAAATAACGCTCCTTTTTTGGGGTGAGTCCATCCAGAAATGGTATAATCTGTGGATACTGACCGTTTGCTGGGTCCTGGCACTAACAGGAGTGTTTAGACAAAACTTGATTTGTTATCTATGCCATTCTGTCATTTGCTCGCTCTCTCAGGTCGGGGAAGAGTATGGCTGTGGCTGTTCTGAATGATGTCTGAGCGCAGAATAACCAGTCCTGACTCAATGAAGGGCATTCAAGGATTCAGAATGTGACTGAAGGGCAAGAATTCTCCAAAGAAATGGGGACAGAGACATTCTGCCACCTGACCTGCTGCACCCTGGTCCCTTCCTCCCCCACTTCTCCCTGGGAAGAACACCTGTCACCTACCCTCCGCCCAAGGATCTGGTTGATGGCCGCGCTTTCTTTCAACGTGCACTCGGCTACGACCTTTGCTCTCATTTCCTTCATATACAACATGAATGCATTAAGAGGTTTCTTTATGTGGGGCTTCTTCTTTTCTTCTTCCTTTTTGGAGTCCTGATGCTTTCTGGAGAGAGACAAAACAGACACAACCCAATCAACGAGGTCACGGTCCAACTTCCTCCACGGCAGAGAGCCTATCTCCTTGCCTCCTAACCCCCGAGCCTAGCAGTTTTTGGATGAAAAAGCATGCTTGTAGTCTTCTTCACCCCGAAAAATGGAACAAAAATAGCTTAGGGAAGGATTGGGGGAAGAGAGACGATTTTGCAATCACTTCCTCAAGTTTCACAAATATATAATTTTCCCAAGCCAGAGGGGAAAGCACAGTGTTGCTGTCTTCACCTTGGCAGGGTTCTCTTGTGCTTGCAGAACAAAGCTCCAAATGTTCAATCATGGGGTTAGGGGGCAGGGAAGTGGTTGCAAACCCTAGTGCATCCAAGAACACGTAGAAAAAATGGTTATGTTCTAACCCACGGTGGTAGAGTGAGCCTCTGCCACTGTGCACTCTCTCTCTCTTTGTAAGGGAGCACAGAGCCCACATGGGCTGGGTATTGGCTGGAGTCAAACCAAACGAGGCCAACCTTAGGCAGAAAGCCACCACCCAGCAGCTGCGACAGGGCTGCAGACCACTGCCGTGACGAAGAAGGTGAGAAAAATAGCAACACTTACGAGCTATGGAGTGAGCCGACGTCACTCTGGGACGATTCCTGTTTGACTGTTGGCGTGACTATGGCCGGATGCGGAATGCCCGTCGTGTGTAGCGTATGATGTGGTGGGACCATATGGGGAGGGAACCTAGAAGACAGAAAGCTGTGTAAATCGTCAGAATCTAAATGAATGAATGAGGAGGGATGTGTACACACAATTAAAAAGAAAAAAAAAAACAGCACGTAACATTCACATGAAAGCAACCCAAGGCATATGAAACCTGTCAGCATTAATTAGCGATAAATTAAACATAATGATTCCCATAATGTCATTAAAGCCGATCTCCCCCTTCATTATTGCTACTGACATAAGACATTATGATTTTCAACATCTTTGGCAAAAGACAAATTCAACGGACGTACGTGGGCAGAAAAGTGGGCTTGGACTACCTGCCAGAAATCACACGTCCACTTGTTTTTTGAGGCATTATTAGTGGCATCTAAGAAGACAATTTCCTAAGTCCTAATCAGCTCTAAAATGAAAGGTGAAATCTTTTGTTGTATATTGACAGCTAAATAAAATATTAACGTGGTTGAAATATACATACATTTTTGACAATGCTGTGCAAGCCTCATTAGGCCTCATCCTGTTGATGACATGCAATACAATTTTTATTTTTCTTTTGTGCTGTGTCCCATCATTTGACAGGAAGGGGAGAGAGTGAGGCAGGAAGACAGGGGAAAAATTCAAATAGTCCCTATTTGGTTCTTATCATAAGTCATGGACATTTTAAGTAAGTTTGTATCCCTTTATGGAAAGATGCAGAAAAAGGAAAGAAAAAAAGGCGCACGCGCACACACACACACACACACACACACACACACACACACAATAAAGCTTGGATTCTGATTTGTATGCCCTTTCTCCTTTAAAATTGAGGATTCCTACAACATTTTTAACTTAATATGTTGTCTATATGTCATTAAGAAGTCTTCTAAATGATTATCAACATTATAAAGGCAAGATACAGTTTGTGTTTTCTCCTCTCATGCTGCTCATTTTTTGGACAGTTCTCTAAGACACATTTTAGGGCCTGAATCAGCATTTCCCAACCAAGTGCATTAGCCAGGACAGAAAGAGCTAATTTAAACCTACTCTTGGCCATCTGCAAACTGACAACTAGATCAAACAGCTTTCTCATTTTCTTTTTTTGTGTGGTGTCACCATGATTTGTACTGGGTTGGAAAACTCACCCCTCTTCAAGCAACATAGCCTACTACAGAAAAAGTAGAGAGAGGGACAGAGAGCGCAGAATCTCCAAAGAAAACAAAATGGCAACCTCCTGCTCCAGCCTGGCAAGGTGATTCAAGTGGGCAGAAGGGAAGCTGTTCAGATGAAGATCATGGCAACTGTTGCTTTCTTATTAAATCCAAACCAAAACAGTCCAGCCTATCACCCAGGGAATAACAACCTGCTCTTTAGAAAGCCAATTCCAGTGGGCACTAGAGGTCCTGAAGAGCATTTATCATGACAATTATTTCAAAAGGATTCCGTATTTATTTACAAAGTTTTTTCCATAAGTGGGCTAGAGATAGTTTCCATTCAGCCAAGATAAGGTAACAAAAGTTAATCTGAAAAATAATCAAATGTGCATAAAGTACTAACTGAATCTACACAGATGAACAGGGAAGAACAGTCAATGAACAATGTTGATTACTGAAGAAGGCCTAAGCCACAGTAGACATTTCACTCAAAAATCCCACCCCGATGTGGCCTCTCCTGCCACTTATTTTACAAATTTCAGCCAGTGGTCAAGTCTGCATGACATGATTTTAAAAATAACAACCATGCAAGTTCTTTTAATGTATCAAAAAGAAAAAGAGAAGGAAAATGTAAGTAAACAAACAAGCTAACAACCTTCATCCCCTTTCTCCTCAAAATAATGGGAAAAACAAAACAAGCAAGCCCTTGGGAGACACTTGAGCTCCAAGTGACACCCTGTTCCTTCCCACTGCTCGAAGGCCTCAGAGGAAACAGAAGTTAAGAACATGTGTTCTTGGAAGCCCTTGGGTGAAGTGGTGGGTGGCAGCTTTTACTGTGAATTTTAAAGGCCTGACATTCCTCAAATACATATGTTCCCTTTCTGCAGAATGAGAATATGTGTACAGACATGCGAGAGAGAGGGAGGGGGCGAGAGAAAAACACTGTGCCTGTGACTCTGTGTGTATGTGTATGTGTGTGTACATACACCAAATACCATGGGAAGACACCATAATCTGAGGACATTTTGGGGTGCGAACTTCCAATGCAGCCATGAAGAAGGCACCTTTCTAAGTTCCCATCCCTGCACACATATTCCCGTGTCTGAAAAATGCCCAGCACAGAGACTGTGCAGGAATATGGACGTGGGCTGTATACACACACCTTCACTTAAGAAATTCTTTTCTGCACACAACTATTTCATGAAATGCAATAAACACCCTAAAAATTCTAAGCAGCTCATTATATACCCCCGTCTGCTTTCATGGCTCCAAGCCAGAATATAATGATGAACCTTAACTTGTTAAGAACAACTAATTTTTGTTTCTGGCTGTCTCAGGGGCTTCTCTCTTACTCACTCTCACTTTACTTCACTGTTGACACGTTTCTGTTAACCGGATGTCATCTGCCGGCCTTGATTTTATGCACAAGCAGTAGGATGCATTTTCCTGTGCAACAATCCTGCTTTGAGTTGCATTAGGTTTGTCATTATTCTCTCATTTTCCCCCTTGCACTTGTAACATTTCATCTCTTCCTGCCTTATTTTTTGTGAGCCACGGTGCACCCACATTATGGTTTATACATGATCTCGCTCCCTTTGAAGCCGGCAGATTTCAGAGCCAGCTCTCGTCAGGAGAAGAGCCTTGCACCAATTTAGCAGGCTGAGGGCCCGGAGCTCCAACATCTCAATCTAAAGGGGGTCACAGGGTGGCACAAGTGAGTGTCAGCAAGAGCTGTTTAATTGCCAATCTAGGCTTCTCCATGGTGTTTAAAGTATAATGACCCATCACTTAATTCTGAGAAGTCCTGGCCCCACTGCTGAATAGAATGAATATCAAAGGGTATTCTGGAACAGGGCAAGCTGCCTACATTTGCTATAACTGCCATAAGTATAATAGACCTATACTTCTGTCGCCCCATTACCACAATAATGTATTTAATTTGCTGTATATGCTTTTTAACTAGCTAGCTTTCATTTGGCCTACCTGGGGAATCGGTTGCCTCTCCTCGCACCTTGAGGCCCTAACCTTTCTTCCTGACGTTCCCTTCCCTTCCTCCATCCCCCTGCTAACCTATAAATCATCGACTAACCTCATAATGATAATTCAATCGATAAGCTTAACCCTAATCTCTATCCTACAATTACTTCACTGCTTTTAACCTTTGGAATGCACCAAATAAACAAACATGAAAATTAACCAGATGAAATATACAAATGCTGGGATAGGAGGATGAGCTGTGGACTATAAGCTGCTCAGAAACAGCTTTCCACCTGGGAGACCCCGTCTTCATGCCCATGCTCTGCGAAGCTGTGATGACATTATTTAATAAGCGTAAGCTTTCTCTTTTCTCTAGGCCAGAGAACACATGAGCGTTTTCATGACTACCTAATACTGGCCTGGAGTTTGAAATTTGGAGGATATATCACAGGTAGAAAATGGATCTTTACTACTGTGATATCCATGGCACGGTTACCAATGCTAGGTATACACGGTTTGTTTTTCTTAGTGAATGTAACTCTCCCTCATTGCCAAAATCACTGTATTCTAAATAGGAAAAGCAGCATCTTGGCCTGTCTTTTCAGGCCCTTCTCTGGTCTTGGCTTCCCATTTGGTTGCAGGGATTGGGGAAAAAAAGCTAGGGACAGCAACCCCTGCCATGTAAGGCATGCTAATTTCATCATGTGCCATCATCAGAACGGGTTGGTGATTTCAGACCATCAGCAAAGTCTAAACCTCCACCGATTTAATTAACTTGACTGAAAATCAGATGAACAGAAAATAAAACTATCATTAGAAACAATTAGTGACTACTTCAACATACTGCTGCCAACCAGTTTGTAAATAAACTAGCAGTCACTGAAAAATTAGCTGGAATGAATCAAGGGAGGAAAAGACGAACATGGGGATAGGAGTGTATCTTGTAAATATATTTTTATGCTGAATTATAAATATATATGAATGTACAGTGCACATACATGATGTTTTAACTTTCAAAGACTGAGATCTGCACAGACCACTAGGAAACCCACCAGCTACATGTGGTTATCAAATATGTGAAATGTGGCCAGTCTCAATTGAGAAATGCTGTGTGTCTAAGATACACATCCAATTTTGTACCAACGCTCAGTACAAAAAAAGAACGTAACATCTTATTAATAGTTGTTTTCAGGGATAGCATGTTAAAATGATAGTATTTTGGCTATGTTGCATTGAACAAAAACATGTCATTAGAAATAATTTCATCTCTTTAAAAAAAAAAAACACTTTTTTAAAAACGTGGGTACTATGAAATTTAAAATTCCCTCTGTGGCTCACACTATATTTCTATTGGACAGCACTGCCTTCAAGGGGAGGAGGACGATGCTTTCTTGTTGACCTGGAATCAGAGTCTAGGCTTTGAAAACAGCAATAATCTTTTCTCAAACTCTTCATGGTATAATAATAAAACCATTTTCACCACTACCTTTCTTGCCAGGGACAGGACAACAGAGAAACGGCATTTTGAATAGCTTCTGTCCTGTTTCTTCCTTGCCTTCTTAATCCTTTAAAATACATTGTTCAACTGAGTGACTCAAAAATTTTACCCAGAAAGACATAACTTACCTTGGAATTTCAGGGCAATTTTTGGGGATTTTCTGAGAGTACAGCCTAATGCCACATTGGCTTTACACTAACAGAACTATACATAGCCATGGTCCCTGGGTGGCCTGGTGGCCATCTAGAGAACTTCCTGAGAAGTCCCCTATGGCCTTGGATGAAGGCCCTGATTCTTGGAACTTACCTGGACATGGAAGCATTGACGGTCAGAGCTGTGGGGTAGGGGTGTCTGAATCCTCCTGTCGTGATTGGGTACACTGGTTGACCTTGCCTACAAAGAAGGGGTACAAAGTAAGAGACTTGAAACAAGGGTGGGGGTGGGGACAAGAAAAAGAAGAAAAGAGAAAAAGTTCTCTCTGCACAGTAAGCTTTATTCTCATTTGATCAGAACAAAAATCTTGGGGATTGTACAGGAAGGATCAAAGGGAAGAAACACAGAACAATTTGAATGCCATAAATCTGATAGGAATGGCTAATTAAATTTTATAACCTCTGCTTATGTCAATAGAGACCCTCTCCCCAAGCTGAAACTAGGTGTTTTGTTGTAATAATTAAAGGCGAAGTCTCGCTTGCTTTAATGGAGCCATCACACTAATTGAGGGCTACACATCCAAAGGAAAACAATAATGAATGTAAATTTATACCAAAATAAAGTACAGTGAATCAAAGGACTTCAGTTGCGCTTTGGGCCTCTTTCGGTATTTAGATCTCGGTGAGAAAACATTAAATTAACAGAGCTTAATTTGTAGCCTTTTGTCAAATTAACAAGTGTTGACAAGAGTTACCGGGGGGAGCGTCCCCAAGAAGAATTGTGGGTAACCAATAGACAATCACACCTCATTACAATAATTAAAAAATACAGCAACATGCAAAATAGCATCCTCATGAAAGACACACAACTTTTTCTGACAGAGGGTTGTCTGAGTTGGCTATTCTTTTTTATCTAGCCTTCAAATATCTCCCCATCAGCTGAATGGGGCAAATGATCACTGAAAACAATTTGAGGGTTGGCCCCATCTATTTAGAAGAAATGGGTCACAAGCTCATGTTCATGTGTACCCTCCAAATAAAAATAAGAAGAGACAAAGAAACAGAAACTACACCCAGGGTTGGTATTTGGTATAGCTACTACATATTGGAATCTGTTTTGTTTTGTTTGTTTGTTTGCTTTTTAAGCATAGACTCTATCTAACTAGAGAAATACGGCTAGAATTGCGGGGTGAGCCACTCCAAAATTTTATCTTCCTTAAGGCTTTGAAGGCCATCTTCTCCAAGACTCAAACCTGAGTTTTACCAGGATTTATTCCTTTTAGCATTCAATGTATTGCCCTGTGTTGTTCAGAGTACAGATTACTGATAAATATGGAGAAATATATCCACAGAAACATACAATCACAAAACACATATTATACACATGCTCATGCAAAAACACAGACATACAACCCACCACAGTATGCTAATGCATCAAAGGCCTTTCTACTTTGAATTTAAAACAGTTTTTTAAGCTGCAAAAGACAGTCAAATAATCTGGGCACTGCCAGGAACTAGGATTGATGCTTATGAAGGCCTCACATGGTACAGGAAGGGTTCCAGCTGCCCCATTCCCACCATTCACAGTTAGCTAAAATATTCAACATGCAAAAACATTCAACACGAGAGACATGCTGATTGAGTCCCATGGAGCTTCTCCACAGACAAAATTTTCCACTGTTGCTATCAACCTTGGGAGTCATGTTCAGGATGAGGTGCGGGGTACTAGAATTGTATTAGAACATGCCCTAATTCCAACCCTGGACTTCAAAACAAAGTAGTTCTTGTTCTCACTTCTGTGCCCCCAAATATGCAACATCTAAAAGGGAGGACTCCACAGCTTCAACCCAATGACACAATTGCAGTTTGGGCAGCCACCAGCAGAAGGCTCACGATCAACTGCACTGGGTGGAAGTCCCAGGAGTCTTCTGCAATTCCCAAAGGAATTTGAGGGCACCTCTGTCCACAGAGCCTTTAGGGACCATGGTCTTGGAATGCTAAGGGCCAATAACCCTTTTCCTACATAATCCACCTGAATGGCTATGGATCTACCTGTATTCCCATAGGACACCTCAGCCACACCTTTCCTGTGCCCTCCCACAGCCCCTCCCCCACCCACCTTCTAACACACACGCACACGCACACACAAACACACACAGAATAAATAATAAGCATGCCCATGTAAGAAACAAAAAGGAAATTAAAAAATGGAACTCCTTACTGTGGTACTAACCATCCTAGCGGATGGGGGATTTGTCCTACGGTGCCAGGTGATAGCGGGTAATACGGGGATATATCTGGAGGGTGCGGAGGCCGTGGGATTCCTGAGGGAAGAAGTGGCATTTTAGGTACAAAGGAGGGAGAGAAGGAAAGAGCAACCATCAGGGCATGGGAGCAGGGAAAGAAGAAAGACATTCATCTTTTCTGGAATCCTAGCACAAGGTTCATTCGTGACTATAAATCCTAAAAGTTGTGGGTAGGTTTCATCTCATTTTCCCTCAGCCTCAGTTTGAAAAAGTAATTTATATCCTTCTAAGTGGACTGCTCTACTGGGTAGACTCAGAATACACCATCTTGGGTATTTCTGCCTCATGTGACTGGTGTGACTGCTTCAAGTTTAAAAGAAACAGCATCACAAAGGCTCAGCACCTGGTGGGTAATGAAGCAATGGTAATTCCCGTTGCTCTTACAACACTGGCCCTTCATCCTGCGGAGTTTAATGCTTTACCTGCACGACAACTGCTCTTCTGATTTCTAACACACTTTTTGAGCTGTGATATTCAAAAGGTTACTACCCTTGCCTTTTTTTCAAAAAAAGTAACTCCTCTAAAATGTCTCCGCCTCCATTTGGATGAGCTGGAGAAACTGATCAAATGCCACGTGGCATCTTATCCAAGGAAGAATCAGAGCTGAACAGACAAGGAGGTGTTGGAGGCCTGTGTACTCCGTTCTGGAACTTCATCCGCTAGAGGACAGAGTCACCTGCGGAATTAAGCCCACCTGCTGAATGGGCACCTTGTGCGTCGCAGGGGCTAAGAGCCTCACAAGGCACACACAAGTGGATACTGCAAGTACCCGCTACTGCACACTTGCCAGTTCCACAGGAGCACACCATGCAGTCGATTCTGACAGAGAGGAACCGATCTATGCAGTTGAAGTGAGAAGCGAAAAGCACAATATCACAGAATTAAGATAGAGTATTGGAGGGAACGGGCTGCATGTTCGTGGATGAAAACCACTTCGTTTTTTAAAAAAATGCATTCAGGAAGCTTTTAATCTGTAAATTAAGTCTCCCTGGGTGACATTTTCATGCAGACATTGCTTTCTCTCTATTACAAAAACCAAACAGATTAGCTGGGCTTGGACCCTACACCAAGCCATTTCCACACTTGAAAGAATGTTCGCAGAGGAAAAGTAAACAGTCCACAGACGTTAATCATATGTTTTACGATAACCATTTAAAAGCTATTCCCTGTACTACCATTATTTAAATGAGACGTTGACGCTGCCATTCACTGGTGGAGCCTGGGGCCGGCTGGAGGAGGCCGCCAGGCATCCAAGCGCCAAGCTCAGCTCTGCACTAGCACAAAGAGGCTCAGAGACCAGTAAAACCCAGCTCATGTGTGGCTTCCTTCAGGGGCAGTGAAGGCCGCCGAACCAGGCAGCCTACCTAACCCAACTACCAATCCCCTTTAACAAAGTGATGAGCGATCCCACTTTAAACCCATCCTTCTAATTACTAAGCTGAAAAGGAGAACCCCAACCAACACACTGAGTAGCCTGAAAGACATGTGCTAACCTTACCTGTTCTCCTGAGGCCACCCCACCAGGAGCTGGGGCTGCCTGCCTGCCTGATTTCGATCTTGTTGGAGGAGGGCTACAAGTAACCCCACCTTCTCTCCCTCTCCCCTTTGGGAAAAAAGCAGTCAATGAACAAGTGGGATAGAAAGGAGACACGAGGCTGGGCATGGTGGCTCATGCCTGTAATCCTAGCACTTTGGGAGGCCAAGGCGGGTAGATCACTTGAGGTCAGGAGTTCGAGACCAGCCTGGCCAACATGGCGAAACACTGTCTCTACTAAAGATACAAAAATTAGCTGGGGATGGTGGCACATGCCTGTAGTCCCAGCTACTTGGGAGGCTCAGGCAAGAGAATCACTTGAACCCAGGAGGCAGAGGTTGCATGGAGCTGAAATCATGTCACTGTACTGCAGCCTGGGCAACAGAGCAAGACTTTGTCTCAAAAAAAAAAAAAAAAGCGGAGGGAGGGATATTGAAAATCGTGGCAACTTCTCCTTGACACCCATTGGTTGTTCTATGAAGAAATGAAGAAACCTGCCTGGGCTTCAGTATTCACATCTGAAAAATGTGCTCAATAATACCTAGAATATGGTAGGGAACAAAGAACCTAAATAAATTAGCAAAGAAAATGCAGAATCCAGTGATGTGGCTTTTTGAGGCTATACCGACAAGTCATTGTCAAGTGACTAGAGGCTCTTAGCCACCAAAGGAGCCAAGGCTCGGGAAGCCATGCTATCCCATCTTCCCAGGAAGCTGAGGAGGAACCCATGAAATGCCTTCAATATGATTCCTGCATCCAAGTCTGTCTGAAGGTCTTAGAGTTAAAAGCCACTCCTGGAAGAACATACTGAGGACTCATAGCTGAATTCCCAAGACAGCCCCTTCAGGGTACTGGAAACCATAAAGAGATCTTTAACACTGCAAATGTACTTCTCCAAAGGGAGTGGAAAACCGCTCCCGCACCAGGTCTGGACCACCCCAAAGAGCTTCCTTTTCAACACCCAGAAAAGCAACAGGAGCCCCCCCACCACTGTTCCTACCCAGTCCCATAGTGCCCCGCCCCCGGGCTTCCTGTGGAGGCCTCAACAGGTCCTCCGGAACCCCAGGACCAGCACTGTGCCTCGGCACCCAAGCCCACAGCCTACCTGTTTTGGGGTCTACGTCAGCTGGTAAGTGTGGAGGTGGGTTTCCCGGCGTGAAGTGTTCATTGCTGTACGTGATAAGAGGCGTGAGGGGGTGGACATGGTGAGGGTGCTGCACCACCGGCACTTTGTTCGACTGTGGGGAGGAGAACACAGAAAGACACCATCAAGCCGGTTCCAGCAGCCAAGGCTTCAGAACACCGGGCCCGTGGGTTCCCCTGACCACAGCCTCCCACCATGATTTTGTAAGATGCGTTCAACTCTGCCCGGCCCCAACTCCCCCCAGTCCACATGAAACTAATAGACAGTTGTAAGACAGCTCTCTGGGTGGATCTGCTTTAGTTTTTACTTCCCCACTGAGCCTGGCTTTTAAAATACTTTCTCCATCCCTACCCTATCATGGAGCCCGAGAGTCTGCACTTTTCCCATTGGCAGGTGAGTCGAAGTGGGGACTTTAATCTCCCAGGCCTACTGCGTTTCTGCATGTTAGGGGGACTTCCTACCCTAAGGCCCCACCTCCAGGAGGCAGGCAGGCTGCACAGGGGACCATCTAGGAAAACCACCACTTACAAGAAACCCCGGCAGGGCCCAAATCCCACCCAGCCAGCCCCCTTAGCCACCCCCCACAGCTCCTACCCCCTCCCTGCCCTTAGAAACAGTGGGCATGCTACAATCCTTCACAGACAGCATGGATGCAAAGCCCCACTCCCGGTTAGGGTGGGAGTGTGAACTTTACCAGAAAGCTCTAAACTGCCTGGCAAGCACCTGCATATTTTATGCAGATTACAGCAGCCCTGATTCATTAGGAATTTCATTAGAAAGTCATCTGGGAACGCTAATACATTAACTGGATGATGAGGAATTGGGCTAATAAAAGGTATGCATTTTAGAAATGGGCAGTTCTAGAAAACAAAGTACAGGCATTTTTGTGTTTGGGAAGGGTGGGTCAGTGGAGAGAAGCAGGGGGTGAGGCTGAGGGAGGAAGAAAAGCATTTTGAAAATGTTTCTAATGGCCATGCCCAGGCTTTCCCAAATTATTCTCCTCTCTCCCCCACATCACGCTCAGTCTGCCCCTCCCCCCTCCACTATGCTGTGCTATAACTTAGCCCAGCAAGATCACAAAGAAAAAATTAAGCTGAAACAAGCGAACTACTGGGCCATTTACTGAGAGTAATCCAATTGCAAAAAACCCTATTCCCCATAGAGGATTTTCACTAAAATCCTACAACAGGGACATTTAACCAGATTAGGTACCAGCGAAGATAAAGAGGCAAGTATTAGATGATGAATGGATTAGAGTCAGGTTTCATTTCAGAACGTGTCTTCATTTCCTTTTATTACTTTTAGGAAGGCACAACTTGCATTAACATCAAGGAAAAGGAATTGCATTAAAAGAAAAGAAGGAAGGTTCGAGTGCTGCCCACTAGCGCCTGTTGAGTTCAGGGATCACTCAGCAGTTACTTCTCCTTACTGTTTCCGTTTCTCCTCTTGTCATTTTTTTTTTAAATGGGTGAGGAAGGAATGTAATATAGGAACAGCATTTCATACCACAGGTGATTGAGAGGAAAGCATCTTTTTAAAAGTGCTTTTAACTTTTTCGTGGGTATTTGTGGAAAGAAAAATAAGGCCTTCTCTCTAGATGCTCCAGAAAAAAAACTAAAGAAAAAGAAGTCAACACTTCCAACAGCCTGGTTTACCAATTCCTATGTATAACTGGACTTTTGGAGAAAAGGGATAGCAGGTTGCTTATAGGAGCTTTGTGTTATAAGCTGCCATGTTGCAATCAAATCAAGTCAGTTAAAAGCCAGCAAAACAGAGGGAGCTCTGGAAACCAGCGATACTTCCTTAGAAGGGGCAGCCATGAAGAGCTGGGCAGGCCACGGCCAGGGTGAAGGGCTGCTGCCCCACGGCCGGAGCTGGCAGCTCATATTCAGGCACGGAGGATTGCTTAAGGGGAACATTTGCTCAGGACAACTTGAGAATAAGGAACAAGCAAGCTCCCACTGTGTGCTGAGGTGGAGAGGGAAAAGAGAAAGAGAGAGAAGGGAGAGACAGACAGATAGACACTGACAAAGTGAAGACTGTTAGGAGGCAAAGAAAATGAGTGTTGCTGCCTTCTGGAAGTCTTCTCCTTGGTTGGAAAGATACATATCCGGTGACATGAAAGAAAGCAGACCAGCTCCAGGCAGTTTCAAGTGAGTGTGAAAAAACACCAGAGCCAGTGGGGAGAACCACACATAGGCCAGAGAAGGGAAGATGACCACTCAGGGTGGAAGGACTGGTCAAGTGCCATGGGAGCAGGACCACATCATCAATGAGAAGCAGCAAAGGGGGTGCATCCTCATGGGAGGAGAAACAGCTAGTGGTGGGCATCAGAAGTAGCAGTCAGCCCCGAGTCATGCATCTCTCAGGATGCTTCTCATTAATTCAGATCCTCCAATCTTAAGAAATCTCTCAGGAGGGCCTGATTCATTCACACTGGGTCTGGGCTCAGGACCCAGGCATCGTGGGACCCACCTGTTGCTGGGTATTGCAGGTGGTTCTTGTGTTCAGCCATGAGGACCACACGCACACAGGCAAGCACAGAGGTAAAGAGACATGAGTTCTGATCACAAATCAAGTCCTAGTTCTTAAGGGACCCAGAAAAAGACTTAGCACAGAACCTAGCACACGATCAGTTTGTGATTTATTATCTATTACAGTGGTTTATTATTGTTATTTTTATTATTAGGGAGAAGCTGTCCAGAAGACATGATCTGTGTCTACAGCAAAGGAGCACAAATCCCACAGCTATCTTCTAAGCAGGACTAATGGGAGATGTGGGGAAAACCCTCTTGCTTTACTTTACAACAAAAGAGGAAGATAGCATTTGGGCATCAGTGGAGTTAACTGAGTGTGAGATTTAAAAATTAAGTCTCCATCTTCTTAGATATACATATGAGGGTGATTCCAACAGAAGGTGGAGTCCTGTGTTCTGGCTGTATTATTCTGCACATCTAAGCCTAGCCAACTAGTTTTTTCCTGTTCAGTCAAAACTATATCATGGGGGTGGGGCAGGTGGAGGGTAGGAAATAGGAAGTTTTCGGTGCTGCCTGGCTTTTAGGGGAAAAAAATGAGACCTGTACTAGGACTAGCCCTACTCCTTTCCAATCTCAACTTCATGCCAGGCAGGTCCCTGTGAAAGAACCGAACTTCCTCTCAAGTTCATGGGTTCTCTTGCAAGAGACAGGAACTCTGTGGTCATGCCTGCCAAAACCAGAACTAATCGCCACTCCATCCAACCTGCCTCTACCTGGAATCCTCTTAGGATGGGAGGATTTTCTTCTTGCAAATGCCTATGTCTCTCCAGCCTCAGACCCCAGAGCCCTTTCTTCCTACATCACATAGTGCCCACTGTTGGGGCTGTGTGTGTACTCTTCCTGGTTCCACTATTCCTAAGTTCCTTAGGGATGAGGACTATGTCTTCTAGAACTGTGTGTCCCCCAAAGTGCCCAACCTGTGGAATGGTGAGCACATTCTCCTCAATTGCATAAGAACCATCGAATTGCAACTGCAAGCATTAGAAGAGAAACAATCAATCACAGATTAGTTTCATGTAAACGGCGGTGCTCTTTAAATGTAGTCTCCTTAGAATCACAGAACAGAGCCTGGTGGTCCCTCTGATCCATCCAATGCAACACCCTTGCAGACCCTATCTCAATTACAACTGTGCCTTTAAAAGGGTTTTAGGGACAACTGGCATTGTACACAGTGATTCAAGAAAGACCAGGGTTATAATTCTTCCTCACCAGCCTGGCTGTGTGACCTCTTCTCAAGACTTCCTTTCTGTATCTGTCAACTCTGGATGAGAATCATGTCTACCCTGTAGGGTTGTGAAAACTGAATGAACCTGCATGTAAAGTATTTAGCACAGTGACAGGCACAAGCTCAACACACAATACAAAGATGCTTTGAAAAATGCGATCCAATGTATAGTAATGATGATGCTGTTCACTATCCCTCTAGCCTCTTCTGAATGAATTCACAGGGAGAACACCCGGCCATGGATTCCACTCCTGTTTTCAAAGGTAAGGATGCTCGTTTATGGGGCAAGATTGTTCTAGATGATTAGTGGCACTCTCCTCAGGCACACACCCTTCTCTTCAACATGTGATATTTAATTAATCCATATATTTTAATATCACTTTGAGAAAAGTCATCACCGTATTATGCCAATAAATGAGACACAGAGGAGCTAAAAGTTTAAACAACAACAACAAAAAGGCAGCTAGAGATGACCGACCACAGTCCCTTCCAGGTCAGGGCAAAGGCCTTTAACTAAGAGGTGACATAAACGAAACACAAAAGAATCCAAATAGAAAGATGTCCCTTAGACGTTCTCTTCTTTGAACACCTCCCACTTCTCTAAAGAGGTCTTTAAGAATTATGTTCAAAACCCCACGACCTTAAGAAAATTCAGATGTGAGAAGTAACTTGGTCGCAACATAACAACCTTCCAGAAATGCATTCACAGCAATTCAATTAGCAGCTACTATCCATGCTGGGGATGCTGGTGGGCTCAACAGCCTACAGTACTTATTCCCTCCCTCTTTCATCTCTTTATAAACAGAGCCCGATGTGCAAGGGAAACAGCTCAACATAAGGCCAGGTGCCTTTTGGGGAACAATTTTACCTAAATATGTCTTCAAAACTACATGGGGATAAAAAATCATTACAGTCAGTGACAGCGAATCCATGTTCAAGGTCACGGGAGCAATGGTCAAGGAGAGCTGTGTGAAGAGCCTACGTTGCTGTATTGAACTCTTTGAAAATGTGGTGAAAACTGACTCTCTGAGCCACAAAAACAGCAAACACTCACATAAAAATAACTCACATAGTCTCAAAACTGTTACACCACAACTGTCAAGTCACAACACCACCATCAGCTTAGAGCAACTTTTGTAGACGAAATGCAGGTTGGATGAGGACTGACCCGCTTCTCCCCCTGAAGCACTACCATCCACACCAGCTCAGCTCCGGGTGGCCTTGGGCTCTGTGTGCCTCTGTGCCGCGTGCATGACACGCTTTATTCTAGGAAAGCCTCACAATGAGCCTATGAAGTAGTCGGCATTTGTTATCAGTTCCACGCAGTAGGTGAAGACATTTTTTTTTTCCAGGTTACATGCCTTGGGAGAGTGGTGTTTCTAAGCTTTGCAGCCTCACCTGCCTGCGTCCACCACCCCACTCTTGTGTCTGCAGAAACTGGCATTACGGGATGGGGTTAATTGCTGTGTTCATGTAGTGCAATGCACCCAATGAGATCAGTCTGGGCCGACCTCCCAATTGGATACAGATGCTTCAAGACTCTCGGTGGGATCTGTCCTCAAACTCCCACCTACCAATCACGGCATCCTAGACCATTTTCAGCAAATAGTGTGCCCAAACCCCAAATTAGGAGCAGCTCAGGATTCCCTGCCTTAGCCAGGCATATCCTTGCCAATGGGCACTGTGTATTTTTAGCAGGGATTTTTTACAGCATTTGGCTGATTATGGGACGAGGACTGGGGATGGAGAGGTAAAGGCATTAAATAGGATGCTTCTGCTTCTCAAGTGCAAACACGCAGTATCTGGGCCCAGCAGGATTCAGATGATAAAAACACTTTATGTGGTCAGTTCTGGGCTGACAAGAAACTAAAGAAAAAGCCCACTAAAAAACCGAACCCATTAAATGAAGTAAACAATATCTATTTAAAAGGAACCAAACTCCTCATCTGACTTTCAGTCATTCAGGGCTTTATGCTTTCTACCTGGAGACATCGCTATTTCGCAAAGCCAAGCTTTCCTCTGTCTGGTTCCTTAGGCTCCACGGGTTTTGAGCATTGAATAGTTAAATTATAAAGAAAAGGACCTTTAACAGCCCTCAAGGCACACAAAGCCCTTCCACCCAAACTATTCATCGTATTCATCGAACTACAGTTCAGGGGAATGGGGAGCCCCCCCACACTGCCCCTATGGCTGACCTTTGACCTTTCAAGAACCCTTAAGCATAGCACTCTGCAACTTGGCCATGCCACCCTCATCGCCAAGCGCCCACACACCCATCCAGACACTGCTCCTCATTTGGAACTTGGCAAGTAAAAGATTGATTAAGGCATTTCTCAGATCCCCTCGGCTAGTCCCCCTCTCACCCCGACCCCACAGGCCTCTTATAACTGTGGGCAACCTAGGGGGAATGAAAGCTTGCCATTCACCTCCGCAACCTATTAATCAACAGACACTGAAAACAAATAGAGCCATCGCTGACCCTGGTGTCTCCCTCAGCCCTCCTCTTCAATACGCCCCTATTGCTGTCTCTTTCTGCAGAAGGAAAATGGGGCCAGAACGTGCCTTTAGGAGGTCCGCACGATAAAACTCAAGCAACAGAGGAGAATTCGTCAGCCTTTTCCCCTCCTCAGAGTGGGCATGGAAGGTCTCTGGGGTCTTCACTTACCAGCCCTCCCAAGGGCTGAAATTGGCATCTGGAAGGGACACCATTCACTCCAGGTTTACATTTCAAAATGGGTTGTTAATCCATCTCTATGCATTTTTCCAGGTGTCATGTATTATGGCTGCAGCGAGGCCAATGGCAACCAGTAAAACATTAATAAAAGTTTCACGTCACTGAAGCTGTGGCAAGTTGGGGAAGAGGACAGGTTGGGGACACAAGGAAGGAAGGGCTGTTTCTTATCCATCAGCCACCCTTTGGCAACTCAACTAGTCCTGTTTTTCCAGCCTATGAGGGTGGTGAACAGCCAAGGGACCCCTCCTGTCCCCAGCAACCTATGACCCCAGCAGTCAGCAACTATTTCTGCTGCTGGGATGGACACAGGAGACACAGCCAGTGCAACCTGTCCCAGGCCTGCACGGACAGTCCCATCCCAACCCAGCAGGCCGACACTTACTTTTGCATCCTGCAAATCTCTTATATTTACACAGAATAAAAACAGCAGGCACAACGTCATCCCTTGGCCCCAAATGGGTGGGCTTCCACAGAGCATTTTACCCTGGTCCGTGCCCCTCTCCCCTCGCAGCTAGCCAGGACCCACCCAGTGCCGTGGCCAGCGTCCTTTCTTAGTTGAATGTTGCTCCTTTCTGTCTAAGGCCTTGCTCTCAGCTAATGGTGCATTGTCTCCCTGGACAAGACTTCTATTGATAGCTACAGCACTGCCTGTTGGGAATAATAAATAAAAGACAGAAGGTTTCACAGGGTTGGAGTTTTACTTGAAGAAACAAGGTGGCAAGAGAAAAGAGATCTGCCTGTGAGATGCAGAGAAGAAATGCCCACCCTGCCAGCTGCAGCACACAGCCTGCATCCTCGGGTGGCGGCTGCAAAACCAACCCCACAGGCTGCAGAGTTAGAGCATTTCCAACCCGTGAAAGCCTCCAAGGAAGGGTGCTGCTTATTTGTTTTGTAAATTATCAATGGCTAGCTTTTATTTCTCTCTCTGTCTCTCTCTCTCTCTCTCTCAATCTGGAATCAAATCCATTTAGACAGCAAGAGGAGGAAGAGAGACGATTCTCCCTGCTGTCTGCGAAATTTTGCCGACTCATAGTTTCTCATGGATTCACACAGGCATTAAAATTCTTCTTGCTGGGAAATGACTGAACAGAGCAAGCAGGGAGAGGAGAAATGTGCAGTCCGTTTTCATCCAAATTCTTGCACACACACGCATATACCTAGAACTAACTCGATCATTTCAAGTCCTTGGCCTTTTCTGGGGTGGCCCTTTCTATATTATAACCACCCAGCTGGTAATACACCAGACAGAGTGCCAAACATGAAGGATCTAGAGGTCCAAGTTCAGCTCTTCTTCAAGACCTTTTCTTAACCCTCGAGAGGAGGATGGAAGGGCCGGGGGGTGAGAGGTGGTGGGTGGGCTGGAGGTGCTGGGATGGAGGAACAGAGGAACATTCGAACCTGGAAAATAAAGATGTGCACCAGCTGCTTGGCTTTGTGAAAACTGCAGCCAAGGCCCGACCCAGCAAAGCTGTGCTTTCACAGGCTCCTGAACAATTACTTCCAGTTAAGTTCATTAAACATAATTTATTTCCACTCATTCTCATTTATTTTCCAATAAAAAGAAAACATCCCATTGTGCCTCCCCCAACTAACCTTTAAAACACTTGCAAGCTTAAGACTTAACCCACCCGGTCCAGGCTCGCCCCTGACCAGCAAGTTTCCAGGGTTTTCTTCCTGCCTGCCTCTGCCTCCCTCTCGGCAGCCTCACAAAATTCTCAACCTGGGGGTCAGTGAGGGGGTGCGACAAGCACAATAGGGCCCTGTGTCCTAATCCTCCACCAGGTCTCAGGGATGAAGAACCAGTCACTTCACCCCTAAGTAATTTCCCAGGAATTTGCAACCTCCACCCTCCCGCCAAATCTTTCTCTACTACTTGAGTATTAAATGATTAGCGTTAGCATAATCAATCTTGTTAAGTGTCCGAGTTTGCAGAGAACGTTTGGGAAATGGGTAAAAGAGTACAGCTGTTTCTAGGAGAGCAGATCTTCAAAACCGAGCCAGAAAGAAATCGAACCTATCCCACATGAAGAAATCTAATAGCTTAAATTCAAAACAACTTTTAACAAATAATAATGATTTCCAGACCACCTCCCCCCACCAAACACAACAACCCCAAATCTAGGGATTCCTAAATATCATGGAAAGGAAATCACCAATTTTGATTTAGAATAAATGTTAAGAGCATAATTGTTATTATATCCTGAGGAATTAAAGAAAGAAGTTGTGAACAAAATCTGACACCAACTTTCTAATATATTTACAAGGAGCAGCTGCCTAAAAAGGTCTTTTGTTTTTCTTGTCTACCCTGAGCCTAACTTTCGAATCTCAGTCTGTATCTGAAAATCATGCCTACGCCATGGAGTCTGAGAAAAGCTCAAGAAGCATCTGTTTCCTATGCCGATCAGGTAAATTTTCTCCCTAGAAAAGCGCAGGTAAGTCAAGAGGAAGAACGATCGCTTCCATTCATGTGGCTCAAAAAACGCAAATGCCCAAGCCCTAGGATTCGGCAAACACAGTCGGAAAGGAAGACGAACACAAAGGCAGAACTGCATTGTTCAGTGGTATCCTGCCCTGTTTGTAGCCCAAACATGGGCACCCTGTAACAGGCATCTACAGCCGGAATAAAGAACACGTGTGAAAGTGACACAGAGTCACCATGGGACGAGGAGGGCAAACACAACTGCTGCTCCCTCTGATCTCCAGCTGATATGTTGCAAGTTTAAGGTAACAAGGGAGTGACCCAGGCAAAGTTGAGTTTTTTCAAAAATCCTCAAATGTGTGCAGAAGTATGTGATCTGGAGGGCATGTCAGGATTTCATCACATTCCAAACTACTGCAGAAGGAAAGAATTTGATTACACAGCTCAGCCAGGTCCCCAACAACCTCAAACCACAAAGGGGAGGTTTCCCTAAGAATACAAGGTTGCAGGCTCTGCAGCTTCCAGAAAATGCCAATGCAGCAGCCTGTTGTGACAATACAGAGATTATAATATCTGTATCACTGGAGTCAGGAATTTACGTTTTCAAAGGAAGTCCCTTCTCGTAAGACATCAAGAATAGTGGTTCACTCTCACCAAAGCCAACAGCACCACGATTAAGTAACGCAGGTAATTTGAGTAAACTAGGGTCTAGAACCTCAAGATGGGAGACTGTACCAGGTGTGATAGCTGCAGTAACGCAACGTACACATTTACAACACCAGCCTGTGCTTTCTTCCCCACCATTCCTGACAGTTTACACAATCCTAGATTGAACTGGAAAGTTGCACACACAACTGGAAAGGAAAACCAAGATTTACATCAATCACTATTTTATGCTCAGCTAGAAAACTATGACTGTGCGTTGTCATATGACACACAGAATTTAATTCATGATGTTGAAAATGTAAACACAAGTCTATGGTATGTTTCATTCCCAAAATTGGATGGAAGAGCTTATCGACCACTGTAGATTATCTGTTTGGTCATATGGTAACACCACAAATAATAAAAGTAATAATAAAAGTAATTAAGAAATTGCCTCCAAATTCAAGAGAATGCCCTCACAGCCTGTGGCAAAAGGTATCACCCCACAGTTGAGAGCGTATAATGGATCCTAAATCCAAATTCATATTGCGAAAGGGCCTTCTCCCTAATCATTAACAGCACAATGAGCTGTCATCAGGCTCTTGTGCTTGGGTTTCCAAAACACATTTTACATTAAGTTTAGAAAACACACACACCACAAGCAAGAACATAGCCCTAAAAGGCCGGCATCCAAATCTGGAGATTGACAAGTAAAGACGGAGCCACAGAAAGTTAGTATTAAACATGAAACCAAAATACACAGTTTACTCAAGCCCTGCTACTGTAAAAGCCTTATCGCTCAAAACTGTTTCAAGCTTTTAAAGTATGCTCCTCTATGAGGCAATGCCATTTTTCCTTCTCTCTCTTCCGACGGAGCCCACCCTGGTGGGTGAAGAAAAAAATTATTTGTTAGAAGAAATTCCAAACCGCACCACCCCTTCCCAGATTCGAGCTCACCCGTACTTGGGGAACAGGGTCTGCCTTACCATAGAACTGTAAGGACTGTGATGAAAGTCAGATTTCTCTCCTCCCCATCTTTTTTTAACCCTTCCTCCCCTCCCCAAAAAAACTGCTGTGAAAAGGACTCAGAGAAAGGGCATAGCTTGAATTGACCATTTATTCTTGTTTTGTTTTTTCCTTCCCATGATCTAAATTAAGAAGAAGAAAAAAAGCAGAGGTTTAATGGTCAAGATCATAGGCATGGACACAAACACACACACACACACACACCCCACACCCCACTACTCACCCAGCAATTCAAATTGAGGTGCCAACTGCCCAACTGCTGGAACAGAGAGACCCCGGAGGCCACCGCACCTCCCTTAGCACTCAAATCTTCCATTCCCACTAAGATTGTATCCCTAGGGTACATAACAGCTTGGGTTGTCCCTCTCTCCACCTCTAAAAAAACTTTCTCTGTACCTTCGAGATGGGACTGGGCCAGTTTTTTTTCCTCCTCCCTTTCTGCTTTTCTCACTTTTCTTTTTCCTCCCAGCTTCCCCTCCCTTTACACCTTTCACTTAAAGAACTGGAAAAAAGCATCTAAAAAGATCGAAATGGCTCCAGATTCCTGGCCAAGTAGGCTCAAAATGTTCAAAGTTGTCGCTCATATTGCCTAGAATGATTGTGTTAATCCTTCACCCTGCACACACACCCCTTAAAAAAACCTTAAAAATAAAAAAAAAAAACCCACTAATAATCTAGAGTTCAGCTGGTTGCAGACTTAATTTTTTTAAAAAAATTTTAAACTCCTTCTACTTTCCAATCTTTGCCACTACAGAATCCGTGAAGGAAGCGGGAAGGTCCATGTTCCCCAGCCAGCTCAGGGCACCTCAGCAAAGTCCCCTCCCTCACCCGTTACCTTGGGCAGCAGGGACAGAGCTGCCGCTAAGAGTAGCAAAGAAATTACGGTCAGCCATGAGGGAAAATGATCAACCGAGTGCAGTAGGCAGGCATTTTATCTGCAAGATTGTCAAATCCCTCAAAACAAATTTCTTAGGGAGAGGGCTGTGATAGGAGAGGGGAGGGAGGAGGAAAGGATATTTTCTTGTCACAGTAACACGGAAGTGACACTTCGCAGGGCCTTGCCTGCCCCATATACACCCTCTCTTCCTTCCAGACTAACAGACGGTGCCTGAAAGATTTTCAACTGACCTCTCTGGAAGCAGAAACAACGAAGCTTCCCAGGCTCACTGGTATTCCAATAGTCAGAAGGCTAACTCACTTTTTTGACTGTTGAGTTTTGTGAGCTTTCCCCAGGAAGAGAGAGAAAGTAAGAGAGAGAGAGAGAGAAGGAAGGGAAATGGCAGAGGGATGCAAAGGCTAGAGCTGAATCCCACAAACCCGACTTACTTTTCCTGGGGCTCTTATGGGATCCAGGGTCGGGTACATTTGTGTGGGTTTAACTTAACTTGAGTTGAGACACTCAGACATCACAGGCCAGAAATCATCCTCTTTTACATGAAGGAGCCGAGTGTGGGAGGGTGGCTACTTAAGGAGGGATTACAGGCAGAAAAAGTTGCAGGGGACAAAACTCGTCCAGAACGCTTCTCCGATCTTTTCTCACCCTAAGTGGTAAATCATTTCCCCCTCTTCAAAAGCAAATACACAATTCCGATTTGCATACAGGTAAGAAAACACCCCTGCTGCCGCATGGGATCCTGGACTTGGTGTGGCTTGAAGCAAGACCAGTGGCAAAGATCTGGTTACTTCTGGCCGCAGGACACCTCACATAGGATGTTTTAAATTTACTAAACTGATTGCCCATCTGTTTATCCTCAAACCCACAAGATTATTTTCATGATGTAGGTCTTTAAACAAACTGTTAATACACCGAACAAGTTAATCACCCTCACTGCCCCCGCCCCCCCAAAAATCAACAAAAACAAGGGCTGGGAGGGCTTAAAGATAACAAAAAAGTGGGAATTCTTCATTTTCTTCTTTTCTTCTTTTTTAAAATACTGCTCCGCGGCCTCTCTTTCTGGACTTAGCTGGCCTTCCTGTGTAAGTGTCAGGCAGCAATCTTTAAGGCTCTTAATACCAAAACAAAACCCTGCCATTTCCCTTTACATGGCGGTAACAAAAGCAATGAGCCTCCACTTTGACAAGTAAAAAGCCCCAACCACACAGCCCCCTAATTGCCTTCCCTCCCTCTATTCACGCCGACCACCACACTCCTGGCAGCTGCTTTTGTCACACATGCAATTTCTTAAGTAAACTGCAAGTTCTCTGCCACTGATGGACAGCTCCCAATCATTCAGCAACAATAACTTATAAAGTGCGGCAAACAGGATGGGCAACTTTGACTAGGAATTTATTTTCTAGCTTTCTCAAAGGACCGAAAAATGAAGAAAAAAAACAAGGAATCAGCAAACTAAGCTAACTCATGCTAGAAAGACCCCCTCCTCTTTAAAAAGTAAGGGGAAATTTCTTGAATGTCTTCTAACTAAACACTGCTCCTAAGAAACTCTTTCCGGTTATTTGCCATCCCATCACGCTGTTCCTAAATTCACCCCCAGGTTGTCCCCCGTTTGTCACAAGTACACCACGCTTAGAATATTCTCATAAAAAAAAAAATCAAAAGGTGATCGAGTGCTGCAAAGTTCTGTGGGGTTTAAAAAATATATATAGCAACAACAACAAAACACTTCCCCAAAACAAACCAAATAACAAAAACGAAAGCTCCCTTTCCTTTTAGCATGAAATTACAATCAAGTGCAGGAGGAATGAAGTAAGGAGGTGGGAGGAACTGCTCATTTACATCCCAGGTCCCGCATCTGCAGCGTCAGCAAAGTTTTGTTTTGTTTTAAATAAAGATGCTCTAGAAGGGAGGAAGGGGAAATGGGTCTTGGAGGACTAGATAGACGAAAAGTAGCACAATGCTGATTCTTTACGAAAATATTTGGGGATGGGGAGGAGGGGAGTGAGGAGGGTGGAGCATTGGTGCCTTTATCTTAGTGGGCGGAAAAAAAAAAACACCAAAACCCCCTCCATATTCACTTCCAAGTTAAAAAATAATAATAAAGCATGTTTTTATAATCACAAGCTGAAGTTCGGGGGCGGGGGGAAGGTATTGTCAATTTCTTTCTTTCTTTCTAAAGGGAGGCTTAAAAAAATAAATCTACTGCATCCACCGGCAGCTTACCAGTCAAGGTACATCAATCTGAAAGTTACTGCGAAGTGACAGCGAACACGGCAAAGGCTGAGAGCATGCACGCGGACTGGACAGCCGCGGACGCCGCGGTGCAGGCGCGCGGGTTGCAGCGGGCAGGCCACCGCGCACCGCCCGCCCGCCCCCGGCTGCCGGGCGCGCTTACCATCTAGAGCGGGTTGCGGCGCTGTCCTTCCCGCCGCCGGCTC